>JAAGKR010009272.1:1386-27277 GCA_011419295.1 Clarias macrocephalus | reverse complement strand
ACACACACACACACACACACACACACAGCGCCTGCATGCACAAATGGAAACACTTATCTGTCGTGATTTATTTTTTACTTTTTTTAAAGGTAAAGTGCAGGTTAATCTGTTTTATTTTGGGCTGTGGAACGAATAATTAGAGTTTTCATTATTTCTTATGGGAAAATCTGATTTGATTTACGAGTATTTTGGAATACGAGCTCACTTCTGGAATGAATTATGCTCGTAATACAAGGTTCCACTGTATAGCCTTTAGTCTGTTTAGCCTTTGCACATCCAGACTTTGCAATATTTGCCCACTCTTCTTTGCAGAACAGTTGAGCTAAATTTGATGGTGACCATTTGTGGACCGCAGTCCTTAATTCCTTCCAAAGATTTTCAGTGGGGTTTAAGTCTGGGCTCTGACTAGGCCATGCAAGGACATTCACCTTTTTCTCCTTCAACCACTGTGTGAGCAAGTTTGTTGTGTGCTTTGGGTCATCATCATGTTGGAAGGTAAACCTTCTTTTCATTGACAACTTTCTGGCAGAGGGCAGCAGATTTTTTTCTCGGATAACTCTGCAGTTGTGGGGCGTGTTAATGGTCGTCAGGAAACAGCGTACAGAGGTCTAGTTGACACTTTTGTGAATTGGTGTGAGAGAAACCAGTTTATCCTGAATGTGACTAAGACCAAGGAGATGTGACTAAGTCTAGCTCAATGTCCCTTGGAGTGTTTGGAGCCTGTGATGGAGAGAAGGATGTTACACAAACTGTTAACCACCATGGAGGAACCACATCCCCTCCACAAAGTACTGGCTAAACAGTGGTGCACTTTTGTGACAAAAAACGCTACAGGACGTCTTTTCTGTCAACTGCAGTTAGACTTTGCAATAACTCTGCTCAAGAGAGGGATCCCCCCTCTGACATCACAATAAATACGCTCATATACATTCTGTCTTCATTGCACTATGGTCACATCCTTCATTCATTGCATCCACTCTTTTATTACTATTTTCTGGTTATATACTTGCTGGTTCATTCTCTCCATTACTACTGTCTGGTGCACCTTATGTTCCCACCTGTGTATACAGTCATTATGCACGTACACATAGAAGCAGTATTTTCATATTCATATTATTTGACATACTTGTTGCATAATATTTGTACTGGCTACTGGAGCAATACAATTTCCCTTTGGGGTTAATAACTGACATGTGCTCCAGTCCCTGCTGCAGAGAAACACTGCATAACAGGACATTACTACCTGCATGCTTTACTGTAGGAATGGTGTTATTTGGATGGTGAGCTGTATTGGAGTTCCATCAGACATATCGTTTGCTATGGGTCAAATAATTACATTTTAATTTAACTCTGAACATCTGCTATTTTGCAAAGCTCAGTTGTGACTACATGTAGGCTTTCTGGAGGAGTGGCTTTTCTCTTGTAATTCCTTCCATATTTGTTGAATTTGTGGAGAATTTGACCACTCTTTGTTAGAAATTCCTGCAACTGCTTCAGAGTTGCTGTGGGCGTCTTGGTAGCCTCTTGATCTCTGACCAGTTTCCTCCTGGCTCTTTCATCCAGTTTGGTGTGGTATCCTGATCCAGGGACGGTCTGTGTTGTACCAAATACCTCCTACTTTTTAATAATAGATCTCACTGTGCTTCTAGATGGTGATGAAGCCTTTTAAAAAAATTTTTTTAAATCCATCTCTTGATTAGTGTGTGTGTGTGTGTGTGTGTGTGTACCTTCTGTCTGAGCTGAGCCGTGATCTTGGTGCTGAGATGGTGTGTGTGTTTGGCAGTATTGTTGTGTATGAGCTGCTCCTGCATCTTCGTCATGATCTTCTCCCCCAGCTCTAACCGCACACTCGCCTCCTTCTCAATCTGCTTCCTCAGGACCGTGAGCTCTGACTGATGCACGTTGCACTCCTACACACACACACACACACACACACATACACACACACACACAAACAGACAGTTAGAGTTTGTGCAAGATTGTGTCTCACTGTCGCTTCTCGGTCTCATGCAGTGTGTGTGTGTGTGTGTGTGTGTGTGTGTGTGTCTCACCGAGGTCACTACTTTTATGCTCTTTTCAGTTTCCAGTACTGTGCGTGTGTGTGTGGTGTAGGCATTCTGTAGCGCCTCCTGCTGTGCGTTTATCTGTGCTAGGAGCTTCTCGTAGGTGGTGCTGTTGAGCTCGGCTCGGTTCACCAGCAGCGTCAGCGCCTCGTTCCGTTCCTGCTCCTGTGTGATGGAGCGCCGGCATCCCTCCACCTCCGTGTCCAGAGCACGCACCTGGTCATCGGCCGACCTGGGGCGCAGGTGGTGTGTCGGTAACTAATCAGAAAGTGCCTTAAATGCTACAAGACTGCTATGTCTCATATACGCACACACACACACACACACACACACACACCTCAGCGCCTCCTGGAGTGTAGTGTACGCCTCGTCTCTCTTCTTCATCCCCATCACGATGCTGTTCCAGTGTTGAAGCAGCTGCTTCCTCTCCACTATCATGGTGTCTAACTCCAGCTGAGCCTGTTTAACACACACACGTTAATAAATGATTAAACAACACGTCATTCTTTTTATCCATTAATGTTACGTGAAGTCCATAAACCACAAACGCAAAATCCATAACTCCATACCTAGAGTGCCTCGCAAAAGTATTTATACCCCTTGAAATGCAATGTTACAACCACAAACATAAATGTATTTTATTGGGATTTTAAGTGACAGACCAAGACAAAGTGGTTTTCAAAAATGTTCACAAATAAATCTATGAAAAGTGTCGCGTGTATTTGTATTCTGGCTCTGATACCTCTAACTAAAAACTCCAGTGGAGCTAATTGCCTTCAGAAGTCCACCTGTGTGTAATTTAATCTCAGTATAAATACAGCTGTTCTGTGAAGCCCTCAGAGGTTCGTTAGAGATCATTAGTGAACCAACAGCATCATGAAGCCCAAGGAACACACCAGGCAGGTCAGGGATAAAGTAGTGATAAAAAGTTGAAAGCACGGTTAGGTTATAAAAAATATCCCAAGCTTTGAACATCTCACGGAGCGCTGCTCAAGCTGTCATCTGGAAATGAAAACAGAAGCAGCTAACAGGCCCATGGAGGATCTGCGGAGATTCACAGCTCAGGTAGGAGCTCCACAAATCCGGCCTTTATGGAAGAGTGGCGAGAAGAAAGCCATTGCTGAACGAAGGCTTTAAGAAGAAGGTGCTCTGATCAGACGAGACCACAATTGAACTTTTTGGTCGAAATGCAAACCGCTATGTGTGGCGGAAAACTGATGGGAAGATGGATGGATCCAGATCCTGGGCAATCGAAGAAGAAAACATGTTAGAGTCTGCAAAAGACTTGAGACTGGAGCGGAGCTTCAATTTCCAGCAGGAGAGCGACGCCAAACATACAGCCAGAGCTACAATCGAATGGTTTACATCAAAGCATATCCATGTGTTAGAATGACCCAAATTCTAGACTTAAATCTAGATTTAAGTCTAGAATTTCCCGTTCATCGACGCTCTCCGACCAAACTGACTGAGCTGCAGCTATTTTGGGAAAAAAAAATTCCATTCGTGACTATTCATCATTTTCCTTCCACGTCACTGTGTGTTGGTCCGTCACATAAAATCCAAATAAAATCCGTTTAGATTTGTGTTGTAACGTGAGAAAATGTGGAAAAGTTCAAGAGATACAGTATGAATACTTTTGCAAGGCACTGTATCTACAACTACACACTGTTTATTCTGTTTGTTACTATGGAAACGATAACACATCAGAAGGTGTGCATTAATTCAATTCAAGTGAGCGGGTTTCGGACCTCGGCTAAGGCGTCCTGGGCGGCGTGTTTGTGGTGCGCCTGCACATGCGTCTGCACCTCGTACACAGAGATCTGCTCCCACAGCTTCTCCACCTGCTTTGTCAGACGCTCCACATACAGGTCCTACACACACACACACACACACACACACACGAGATAAAATGAACTTCATCATCAGAAAGCAAAACAAAAATGTTTGGGATTCAGTCAAAAAAAAACAGGAATATGGGTCAACATCTCTCTCTCTCTCTCTCTCTCTCTCTCTCTCTCTGTCTGACCTGCTGGTATTTCTGCTGTGCCGCTTGTCGTTTCTCCGCCTGCGCCTTGGTCTTGGCGTTCTTCATTGTGGAGATGTCTGAGCGCAGATCCGAGGCCAGTTCCTCTATGTAGCGCAGATTCTGTGCGAGACCCTCTGCCTCAGACTGCAGCTGTGACACTGACACCCCCCCCAACACACACACACACACACACACACACACACACACACACACACACACACATACATTTAAATACAATGAATTAAATAAACTATAAATTTTCCTTCCTTTAATATAACAAATCAAACCCGACTGACACATAGTGTAGTTCACACACATATAGAATAGAATACTGGAGGACCAGAGCGGCGCTGGACCACACCACAAACTTCCTGCACTACGACTGGCACACATTTCACAGCAAGTGACCTAACCAATCATAACGCAGAAGGCAGGTTATGTGGGGAAATTATGATTTTTCCACATTTTATCATTAAGATGATCCCAGTGCTGACACTGTATTGAATTAAAATTTAAGATGATCCGGTCTGAATTTGAACATTTGTGTCATGATTCAGATCTCTATAGATATATAATATAATAATAAAAATATTGTCAGTTTTCAGTAACTACATTAAACATCTGGACAGTTTGGACTGTGATGGCCGGGTATATTTCCTTGTCCCTGTACGGAATACAAACAACAATCTTTAATCAGTCTTTTGCCAATATTTATTTGCACGCTGCTGGGTTGTAAATGAATGTGAACGGACTCTGGGTGCTCAGTCACACCGGGCTCTCAGTCCGGGTCTTGTACACGCCCTCACCTGTGGATTTCTTTCCTCTAACGACCCGTGCTTTATCTCATAGTGGTGCTTCACATCACTGCAGGTTGTTTTAAACAACAATGAGACAAACTGGCTTTAAACTTCCCGCAGGAAGAATCTGTCTATCTTTCAAGATTCAGTTTTAATAGTCTACTTTCCTTTTCCTGGACTAAGCCATGCTGTGTCCTGTCACCTGTTTCTTCCGCGCACAGTATCTATACACAGCAAACTATCACTTTGATTGGCTCCTTTGAGTAAGGACATAAAGCAGTACATTACTGGTAGTTTAACTCGTATATCTCTTTTATCAGTAAAGCATCAGGGTCCGGATAGAATCGTCAGTCGGTCCTGATCCAGGCCATGGTCCGACATTCAGTCATCATTTAGTGATGCCTGGTTTAGGTGCATAATACACAAAGTTATGGCCCGGCTTGTTGGACTCAGTCTCAGCTGATCTTTCAGTTCACAGTTCTTTATGCATGGTTCTTCAGGCTTTGGCAATTGTCTGATCTACTCTACATGAGATAGAATTAGTCTGATCTACTCTACATGAGATAGAATTTGTCTGATCTACTCTACATGAGATAGAATTAGTCTGATCTACTCTACATGAGATAGAATTAGTCTGATCTACTCTACATGAGATAGAATTAGTCTGATCTACTCTACATGAGATGGAATTAGTCTGATCTACTCTATATGAGATAGAATTAGTCTGATCTACTCTATATGAGATAGAATTAGTCTGATCTACTCTACATGAGATAGAATTAGTCTGATCTACTCTACATGAGATGGAATTAGTCTGATCTACTCTATATGAGATAGAATTAGTCTGATCTACTTTATATGAGATATCTGTGAACTGATCTACTCTATATGAGATAGAATTAGTCTGATCTACTTTATATGAGATATCTGTGAACTGATCTACTCTACATGAGATAGAATTAGTCTGATCTACTCTACATGAGATAGAATTAGTCTGATCTACTCTACATGAGATAGAATTAGTCTGATCTACTCTAAATGAGATGGAATTAGTCCGATCTACTCTAAATGAGAAGGAATTAGTCAGATCTACTCTAAATGAGAAGGAATTAGTCTGAACTACTCTATATGAGATAGAATTAGTCTGATCTACTCTATATGAGATAGAATTAGTCTGATCTACTCTATATGAGATAGAATTAGTCTGATCTACTCTATATGAGATATCTGTGAACTGATCTACTCTACATAAAACATCTGCACTTGCGTAACTGCATCGCTTCAAATTCCTGACTCAATAAATATAAAAGTAAACCTGAACTTGATTTTAAGAGCGCTGTAGCTTGCAGGGAAGCCCATCGGACCTTTGACTTGAATTTGAATGTATGCAAAAGTAGCTTGAGCGACATTCCTTTTATGCTTTGATTTTTAACTTTAACTGATTTTTAACTTTTTTGTGTTTGTGATTATCACCCTGCGCGCGCTGTTTGCTGGCCTCTTCCACTGTGCTGTTGTACTCGTTCCTGATGTTCTCCAGCTGTTCCTTCACTTGTCTCCTCTGGATGATGGCTTCAGCTCTGCTCGCATGTTGAGACTCCAGACTGGCCTGCGCTCTGTCAAGGTCCTGCTGGACGTCATAGAGCCTGATGCCGAGCTCCTCACGCCTGGAGTTCTCCACCCGTTCCTCCGTCACCTGGTGCAGAAGAGACAGGACTCTGGGTCTGATTTAATCTCTTTAAACCACAGTAACTTACCTTCAAATACGCCTTTTATTTAATTAAAAACCAACTTATATGTTTAATGCGGTTGAAGCTACAAGCTGTTCTCATTTATGGCATTACAATGATAACACCTTCCAACCAATCAGATTTAAGGTGTTACAGAGTTGTGTGTGAAAGTTTACCATTTTAATAGATAATAATGGTTTGTTTGGTAAGTGGTATTAGGACAAGGATTTTTTTTTACCAAAACACTTTAGAGCACACATTCCCAAACTAAAAATCCCATTCTGACATCTGAAAAACTTTTGCAGCGACCCAGACCTTTAATCACAACTCAACTCTTTTTTATAAAAAATATGCATGTAAAAAAAGAGTAATAATTATAATATATCATTTCAAACTTAATAAAAAAACTTTAGACTTAAAAACTTTTTATTTAATTATTGTCAATTGTCTCCCTCTACCCACTTGCAGTTCCTGTGCGGTCCACTAGAGGCCAGACTTTGGGAAACACAAACAGTAGCTTCCAGGAGACCGAGGATTGAATATGATTTAGTTCCGGAAGAAAACTGGAGTAAAATAGATTTACAAACATTTAAATGTGTTAAAGGGAATCTCTGATTTGAACCTTCTCACGCAGCTTCAGGTCCAGGTTCTCCAGCTCTCTGGTCAGGTGCTGCTTTAGAGCTGACTGAAATCTCCTCATCAGAGGCTGTGGGAAAAGATCTGATTATAAACTTTATTTTATTTTTGTTATAAATGTCACAGTGTTTCACTGAAAATATTACAATAAATGTGAATCATGTTCCAAATTTAAAATATTTAAAGTCACAGACGTGCTCAGGATCCAAAATGGGCAGCTCATGTTCATCATCTTCCTCATCTTCGTTGCCTCTTCTAGGTGTCGCTCTCTCCTCTCTCTCGCTGTCTGCCAGCGCCGCCTGGACGGGACGATACATCATTATTAAATTAAAATACAATATTAAAACTGGTCATGAAACTGCAGAAAAGTCCATCATGTGCAGCAAATATTAGTCATTTTTTTGTTTTTTAATAAACATCATGTGTGCGATATCATTCCCACATTCCAGTAATGGTAAAAATCTACCCTTTTTAAAAGTAATCCTAACTTTCATTCTACCTGACATGTACGAAAACCCAAATACACATTTATTAAGTCTATATATAGAGTCCATATATAAAAAAGGTCTGAAGCCTCCCTATTAACACACACTGGCACAGCTTCTTATAATCACATGTATCAGCACTTTTGGTATGTTCTCACAGTAGCTGCATTTTCAATATCTCATTTTGCTGAATCTGATAGCAAAAAAAAAAAGGAAAATCGACAAGTGTAAGTATTTGAGTGACTTTGACAAGCACCAAATCATAATGGCTAGGAGACCGGGTCAGAGCAACTCCAAAACTGCAGGGATGATTCTGCTCTGCAGTGGTGAGAACATTGATCCAAGTAAGGAAAACCAATGAGCTGGTGACAAGGTGAAGTGTGTCCAAGGCTCACTGAACTGATGCATGATGTAGTCCGATCCGACAGAAGAGCTATACTGTAGATCAAGCTGCTGAACAGGTTAATGCTGGTTGTGATAGAAAAGTTTGAGACCAAACATCAGCAAACATTGGTCCGACGGAGACGTCGTGTCCCCGGCCAAAAACAGTTGTGGTAGGACGGCATTAATTGGTAAAAATATGTGACAAACAACATTTCCTAAAAATGCATTCATGCGTAGCTGTTACTTTGACTTTTAGGTAAGTGTTGTTCAATATATACTGTCCAAGCAAAAATGGATGTGGACGATTGATGACCGTTTATGACAGCTGTTGTGCATCAGATAATGTCAAACACATCTGTTCAACTTTCATTGTGGAACTACTTTTCAACCATGACAGGAGGGACGTCATTTCAATGGTCATCAGACGTCCAAATGTTTAGGGTGGCAAAAGAGGGACCTGTTCAATATTAGGCAGGTGGTCATAATGTTATGGCTGATCAGTCTATGGAGAGAAGTTGAACACACTCTCGCTCTCTCACTCTTAAAGCACTGTGATAATGTATTGTATATGATCTGTGGCTGTTGGTCACCTGTTGAGACGGCCTGAGGTCAGAGGGAACATCTGCACCATCTCCTGGTGTCTCAGGGTCCTGGTCTCCAGGTGGACATGTTCTCCTGGCTTCATCCATCTCTGGTTCAACTTTCTCCCTCTTAATACTGAGTCCAGTGGCACTGCTACCCTCCTACCACACACACACACACACACTACATCCCTGCAACGTCATGATTGTGACATTGCATTTGTGACATTACACTGTTTAAAAGCCAACTGAACAAACCCTATGTGACGTCACTTCGGTTATCTGAAGGGAGGGTTTTAAAGCGCAGCTCTAGTTAATCCTGGTTAACCCGCCTCAGTGTCCACACACACACACACACACACACACGCTAGCGAGCTTTAATTATTCCTTTTTTTGTTAGTTTTTCCCCCGGGGAATTTCCCTCTGCCCGGTCACGCGCACTGCGCGCGCAGATTCAAATCACGCGTAACGGCTCTGCGTCCCTTTGATGTGTTTTAACGGACTTGTTCAAAAATAATCAAAGTTCTCTCGCTCTCTGTAGTTTTGATGATAATTTAAATCGCTGGTGATGGATGTGGACTGCGCACACACACACACACACACACACACTGCTTTTATATGGCTTTACATATTCACCTGTGTGTGACAATAAATTAGATATTAATTTATTATAATTGGATTTAATTATACATAATTATTGATTATTGATAACATGTCACTGTTGATGATATTACTGTAGACCGCATCCTCTATATATTTAGTAACTGAAGATGATAATCTATAATGTTAATAATATTTCTCTTCCAGTTTAAACACCACCTCTGTATCATTTCTATGAAACTATATCTGGGTCATTCTACAGAAATAGTGCAGAGTTGCTGAGTCCAAAATCATTTAAAAGAACACAACACATGCATTAATTTAACATGTAGAATATTGTATATATTTTCAATCATGAAATACATTTTCTTACTTTGATGTTCACTTTTTAATTGCAGCATTTTTAAAGGGCCAAGTTCAACGAAATGTCTCGTCACTACAATGAATTACATGGAAGTGAGTCTATAAACTTTTCATCTAAAGATGTTATTTTTCATGAAATAAATCAGATTCACAATAGCATCAATATCATATAAAATAAGTCAAACACTAAAATCAATAATTGAAACAATAATTAATCATAATTAATAATATAAAATAAATATCAGTCACTCTCAAACTATGCCATTGGTGCTACTGTAACACACACAAAAAAAGCATTTTATTAGGAAATATATTTGACAATTTTAAATGGTTCCTGTGTCAGAGATCAGTAAATGAAGATCACTGGACAAATGCAAACGTCATGTGAGATGTCTCACCTCATTTGCTTAGAAATATACATTATACCTGCCACCATGTGGCTCAGCTGCAGCCTGCCTCCTCTATATATTTAGTAACTGACAATGACAAACTCATTCTACCTGTTTAAACACCATCCAGTTTCTAACGCAGGTAATTTTCGTAAAAGCAGGTTTACACAGTCAATAATCAATAAATATGGAATTAATTTAGAAAAATATGATCGAATATGAACAGTACACATTATAATGATCAGATAGTCCTTGATGAGCAAGTCGGGGAGAAGGTGCTGAAGGAAACACACCCTGAGACGGCAATAGGAGAAACCTTGAAGGGGAAGAAAAAAAACACCAAGACAATTCTGTAACCATTTTGTTGTTGATTTGGCCAACAATTAAACAAACAACTCGACCTTACAGAAGGTGATTCTGTGTATTAATGAATTAGACAGAGAGTTTCTGCTGTATTTAAAAACTATTTATCACATTTATAATAGAGATAAACCGGTTGTTCGGACATTGACCAGAATTGTCTGGGTTTCAGTGTGACTGGGCGTGACGGGGGATCACCCGCACAGCCTCAGATTTAAACCGCACTGTACCGAGTGCAGGAGCTTCTGAGCGGCGCAGCAGAGACACATTTTCATGGCATTACATTATCACAATTCAGGTGCATTTAAAGCCTCCGACCTGCCTTCTTCTCCAAACTCTGTGAACGAATTAGTCACAAACCAACTCACTACACACACTGCTGAGTTTCGAGGTGCTTGAGGCGATAAAGCGTCACCTTTTTTCATAAATCTACAGGTGGCGCTCTCTGAACTATTCACACATTTGAATGATGGCGGATGACGGAGATACACACCGCTCTGTAACAGGGTAGCTTTGGGTTTCATTTACTTAGAAGTTAAATGTTAAACTCTTGTATTTGAAGTTAGTCTGTAGTGTTTTTAAGTAAGAAAACGAATGTTATAAGGAAAGCGCTACATTTGATTACACATTAAACAATTTTTAAAGGTTTAAACTTGTAACGAAATCAAGAAAAAATGTAACATCGAATCCGGATATTTATACAATCATGATACATATAGAATCGAAACTTTAATCAAAACAGCACAGAGTAATAACTCTATTATTTTCCTGATAAGAGAATCATGATAATTATTTTCGTGGTGATGGTGATTATTTATTTCCCCTTTCACACAACTACTATAAAACTGAACGAATATGAATAAAAAAAACTGTTTGTTTGTTTTTTTCAGTTTGAACTGGTGAGTAACCCAGTGTAAGGATCTATCCAATGACAGAAAGAACGACTTCATGAAGCACTTTTGTAAGTTGCTCTGGATAAGGATGTCTGCCAAATTCCTACATGTAAATATGTGTTGTTGACTCTTTTCGCCGGCGGTTCCTCTGCTGCAGAAAGGGGAGCAGTGTGTTAAGCGTTAGTGTTCGTGTTTGTTTCTCCTGATTCAGTCTCACTAGCTCCCCCTGCTGCCAGGGCCAGAAATGCGGCTGCACATGACTTCTGGGAAGTGAAGGAACAGGGCGCGGTCCCAGCGGCGCGCCCTCCTGTGCTCAGTGCAGAACTGGATGAGCTCATCGGATCAATCAACTGCACCCGTGTATTTGTGGAGTCTCTGACTGGAGCAGGGTGTATCACAGCGTATCTGTTGCATGCGTCTGTTAAAAGACAAAGCGCTCTGTCCCCCATTTTGTGGTTTTGTCCTTTTGTCCTAATTGAACTGTGCAATTTAATTAATCAGTTAACAAATTAAATTGATCAAGTTTCCACAACTTTCTGTGTTTTTATTGTATTTATTTATTTATTTAACATTGGTTAAATAAATTATGGATTATGGATCATCCAACATTCTAGAACATTCAGCTTAGTGGACTTTAAAACATCGAGCATTCTAGAACATCTAATCTGGAACTTTTGAGATGTTGAAATACGTAACATTCTAGCACCTTGTTTCCCAAACTCTTTTTTGCTTCTCCCTACGGTCCCACTTTTAACAAGGTAACAGGTCAGTAAGTTGAAAGGAGTTAAAGTAGAATTATTATTGAAAAAAACTAAAATAACTTTCACGACCAACCAAGAAAACAGCCCATGTTTTAAAAGAGTTTTAAAAAGAAGATTTATGTGTGATATATCGTTGGTGTACCTACTGTGTGTTTATTTAGAACAAATAAATAAAAACAATCTGTGAAATTTTAATAAAATTGATGGTGGCTGTGACTATTTTTGGATTTAACTGCTGCAGATTTTCTTAAAGAAAGCGGATTTGAAGAAGCAAAAAGCATTATTTAGTTCAATAGTAAAAATATATTCATTGAAAAACAAGGAATAAAAGTATAAGACATTTGGGTCGTGCAAAGCGGAAATAGAAATAAGTATTGCATAATTAATAAGAACAGTAATGTAATAATACAGATCATGCTGTCAAGTATGATTCCACTGTTTTACAATTTATCTACCCAAAAAAATGTTTTCATTCACCATAAAACTCTTATTGTTTTGCATTGGCCCCCTGTAAGTCCTGGAGGGGGTGCTAATTTTTGCACTGAGCTGTAGAATACATGATAAAATGACAGACATGACGTCGCAACACACAGTTGCTTTGTTTCTCTTCTAGAACACGAAGACTTCGATGTCGTTGTGAGAACAAATGCTTACACGCCATCATTACTGGAGTTTCTGGAGTAATACGGGTTCCGTGTGAGATCCAGGAAAGCTAGACGTCAGCTGGTGCATGCAGGACTCCCAGGAGCGGTGTGGGATCTGTCTGCGTTACACGGTAGTGAGACACGAACAAGCGTACTTCAGTAAAGACTGAGAGAACCGGGACACGCCCTCCTGCTGCTGCACTCACACACGGAACCCATGAGTGTAACAGCAAGCTTTCTCTGAACTTCTAACAGCGTGGACGGAGAACGTCTGGAGCCGAGCATCACTTTGTCTCCGGACCGGAGTGTGTCTGTGCGGACAGGAGGAGGCTGATTCGCGAGAGCAGAGACTTGTGCTGCGGGAAGTCCTGGAGAACCCGCTGTAGAACCTCACTGACCTGTGACACACACACACACACACACACACACACACACACACACACCATTCTGTTTATAGTATGTTGGATGTTCTAGAATCACAGACATCACTGCATGCTTCATGCATGATATTTTAATGTAAACTGTACGTTATAGAATGTTAAACATGTTTGTGCTTAAATATATTTTACGCGTCCTGTCCTAAGAACCCTGTCTGACCAAACGGAACATTTATTTACCAGAGAGTAACAGGTCATTTACAGCTAAGAACATTCTAGAATTCTAATGTTTTAGAATTACACAGTAGGTGTTAAAATGCTAAAAGATATTTGGATGTTTATAGAGTCGGGTAGATATTTTAAAGAGGGATGTTCTAGAACGGCAGATGTTCCATGAATTTCAGATGTTCTAGAATGCTAATTACTTTTAAGTACTGGATGTATTCCATTCTAATCATTCTAATGATCTAGAATGCTGATGTTCTAGAACAGTCGATATTTCACAGTAAGCTGGATGTTCTGGAATGTCGTATTTTTTCAAGGATCCAAAATATTATAATCTAGTCTTAGTTCTAGAATGAAAGTCTGCCCAGCCAGCCAGTGTTATAGATTGTTCTAGAACTATGCTTCTAGTTTAGAATTTAAAGGGGCCACATTGCTCAATATTTCTATACCTTAAATGTTCTAGATTATTTTATGTTCTAGAACGCTAGATGTTTGATGGATGTTCTAGAACGTGTTGTAGTTATTTGTTTAAGTGTCTTGAAGCCAACAGTGTTGAATGTTCTAGAATGTTAGATATTGTAGGTCTAGAATATTAGATGCTCTAAAGTACGTATTTTAAACGAATATTTCACGTCAATTGTTCAAGATCATTAGACGTCGCAGATGTTCTAGAGCGTTCCGGGTCCTCACCGAGCGCAGCTGTTCTCGCTGTGTCTGTGTGATGAGCCTCAGCGCGTCTTCTTCACTCGCTGTGGCTTTGTAACGATCCTCCTTCACTGCCTGCAGCTGCTTCACCCGAGCCTGCAGAGCCAACAGCTGAAGCAGGTTCTACAGTGGAGAACAGCAGAACATTCACTGCGAGTTCTACAGAACAGAAAGCCAGATGTTTTCAAGGTGTAGAAAGACTGGTACGAGACTGAAGAGTTGCTTTGGGGCCGAGGATAATAGCGGGTTTGAAGAGAACAGAGAAGAGCAGAACAACCCTCACTTCACAGCAGGAGAACAACCGACCGGCGTCGAGCAGAAGAAATGGAGCTACTGATCAGGTTGTAGCTCTGAGAACAGAACGTTTATCTGGGTTCTAAGTGCTATTTTATTTGGTTTCAAATTTAGTGTTAAAGTGCCAGACATCTTATAATAATAATAATAATATCATATAATAATATATTACAATATAATAATAAGTCACAGTGGGCGGGGCTTCACTGAGCATAAGTCATGAGAGTTTGTTGTAAACAATATGCTACCTTGTGTGTGTGTGTGTGTGTGTGTGTGTGTGTGTGTGTGTGTGTGTGTGTGTGTGTGTGTAAATGCATACCCTTTCTCTGGTCTCCTGCATGTTACTGAGGTCATCGTTGTGGGCGGAGCTAATCTTCTGGAGGTCAGTGATCTGTAGCTGCTTCTCTCTCAGACTCTCAGTGAGAGAACTTTGGTCCTGCTGCAGCTGGTTTATCACACCATCGCACTCCTCTGCTCGCTATACACACACACACACACACACACACACACACACACACACACACACACACACACACAGTCTATTGTTAGAACAGAAAATTGATGCTCCCATCATGCATAGCGTCCACTGTACAAGCACCTGGAGACAGTGTTATGATCTGGGGTCGCTTCAGTCGCTCAGGTCGAAACTCAGCATCGTTATGTGGAGATAAAATGAAGTCACATGACCACCTGAATGTACTGAATCACCAGCACATCACATCTATGGAGGGTTTCTTCTTCCCTGATGGCGCGCGCCGTATTCCAGGACTCAGAGTGTGAGACAGCGGCTCAGAGAGTGTGAGACATCATTTTCACCAGTCCAGACCAGACCCTTCAAAGATTCTCAATTTTCACCGTTGAGAATCTTTGGGATGTTCTGGAGGAGGCTTTACGCAGCGGTCCGACTCTCCCATCATCAATACAAGATCTTGGAGAGAAATTAATGCGACTCTGGACTGAAATACATGTTGTGACGTTGCATGCGTTTATCAAAACGATGCCACGGCCGCAATCAAAGCAGACGGCGGAACAATGAAATATTAAAGTGTGCGACGTTTTAAAAATGTTTTTGGCCAGGCAGCGTATATACACAAGTAGCTGTGCACATACACACACACACACACACACACACACACACACACACACACACACACACACACACACACAGAGACACGAACACATGCCTTTTGCATCTGGAGGATGCTGCGGCGCAGGTGCTGCAATGTGCTCCGGAGCTCGGTGTGTGTGACCTGCTTGCGGCTGCTGCGCGTCTGAGCCTCGCCGCGTGTCATGATGCTCTCACGCCGCGCGACCGCTGCTTCCATCTCCCTCAGCATCCTCTCCTGCTGCTTCATCAGCTGGCTGTAATGCCTCTGACACACACATTCATACATATTAACACAATAATACGGAAATTATAACACAAATATACACCTTCGCACATAAACACATGCATACACACAACATATACCAATAATTCACCAACACATATCAACACAAACACACACACACACACAATGCAAAAATACACATATACACGGACAGCCCAGAATTAACACACAAATGCAAATTTGTATACACAATGTCTCTCTCTCTCTCTCTCTCTCACACACACACACACACACACACACACACACACACACACACACCTCCATGCGATGGACCTCAGTTTTCATGGTGTCAATCTCCCCCTTTCCAACTTCAGAATCCACAGCTGAGCGAGTCTCAAGGGCCAACTGAACTTTTCTCTCCCACAGCATAATCTGTCGCCTACACACACACACACACACACACACACACACACATACACAGGAATAGGGTTACATATTAGTGTATGTAGTATTTTGCTTTTACTGTGTGTGTGTCTGTGCCCTGCGATGGATTGGCACCCTGTCCAGGATGTACCCTGTCATGTGCCCTAAGTCTCCTGGGATCGGCTCCAGGCCCCCCGTGACTCTGAATACAGGATTACGTGGTATAGATGATGAGTGAGAGTGTGTGTGTGTGTGTGTGTGTGTGTGTGTGTGTGTGTGTGTGTGTACTCACTCTGCTTCTACCAGGCTGTTCATTAATCGCTCTTTTTCCTCCTGAAGCTTCTCAAGGCGCAACTGCATCTCTACAGAATCCGTCTCTGCATCCTACACACACACACACACACACACACACACACACACACACACACACACACACACACACACACACAGTGAGTATAGAAAAGAATCACCTCTTTAAAATAATTACATTTTGTTGCTTTGCAGCCTGAAATGAAGAGACACAGTTTTTTTTCCCAGCTGTATTTACTCAGTGCAACTTTAACATTTAAGTGAAAGATTTAATACCATCGTGTCACAAAAAATAGGAAAAAATTAAAAACAGAACTTTGAAAAAGGATCACCCCCTCCTAAAATGACTTGTAAACTCTTTTGGGTGAAGCTAAACACCTTCTCAAAGGCACATAAAGCTATTTGACTTTCATCTGTGATCAGCTGTGGTCATTTTGATTAGGTCAACATGATACACTGGAGCATTTCAGTCCCTGGAGGTGCGACTAAAGCAAACAATCAACTATGGGTGACAAGGCAGTGTTAGAAGATCTCCGGGATAAAGTTGTGCACAGGCACAAGTCAGGAGATGGATACAAAAATGGTAGTTCCACCAGTGAGGTCTATTATTAAGAAGTGGAAGGTATTCGTTACAACACAGACCCTACCTGGATCAAGACGTCGCTCCAAACTAGAAGAAAGAGCCTGCGTAGAAAGAGGCTACCAGGAGGCCAACAGCAACTCTGAAGCAGTTGCAGGAATGTATGACTAAGAGTGGTCATTGTGTTTATATGCCAACAATATCACAAGTTCTCCACAAATGTGGCTTGTTATGAAAGGGTTGTAGAAAAAAAAAAGTAAAGCTCATCATCCAAATAACACCATTCCTACAGTAAAGCACAGAGGTGGTAATGTCCTGTTGTGGGTGTTTCTCTGGACCAGGGACTGCTGCCCTCTGCGTGAAAATTGCAAATGGGAAGAAGGTTCAGCTTCCAACATGACGATGACCCAAAGCACACAGCAAAACTGAGCACACAGTGGTTGAAGGAGAAAAAGGTGACTGTCCTTGCATGGCCGAGTCAGAGCCCAGACTTAAACCCCACTGAAAATCTGTGGAATGATTGCAGTCCCCAAATGGTCACCATCAAATTTAACCCAACTCGATCTGTTCTGGACAGAAGAGTGGGCAAATGTTGCAAAGACCAGGGCCGGTATTCCCGTATTCTTCTTAAGCCTAAAAGTTGCTCCTAGTGACGAAATTCTAAGAAAAATCTTAGAATTAGGGCATTTTCTTAGAATTTCTCCTTAAATTTAGGATTAAATGTTAGTAAAGATAAAAATGATTCACAAAATATCTTGGCCCTAAAAACAGCTCCTAAGGTAAAAAGTGTTTTAAAAAGTAGAGAGGAGGACTTTTAAGAGGCTTAAGAGTTTCTATAGCAGAGGACAAAATGGCGGAAGGAAGAAATATTCTCCAAACACTGAACGTAAAGCTAAAAGTAAACGCTGCTCTTCTGTCCACTCTGGTTTTCTTGATGTTTTACTTCCTTCCACCTGTCTTGGATTGAAATTAAATAAACTGCCCTGTAATCATGTAAATTGTAAAAGCTGATCCATTTGCTCCCATCAATTTAAAATGAATTAAAAGTAATAAAATCAGTACGATAAATAAATGTGAGAACTTAAATATAGTAACTAATGTGTGGAAATTGGCTGCTTCAAAAGTCGACAAAATGTTAAACAACATTTAGCTGTTTAATTATCTTTAGCCTAGAAACTTTGCATAAAGTAGCCTGTAGTCACGATTATACAATTTCTTCATATACAAAAATTATGATTCACTGTTGGTTCTATTATCATATAGTCTGTTTTCACAAAGAGCTCATTTCAAAACCTTTGCAGAGGTCAGAGGTTATTTTTTATTAACCAACACAATCCTTTAATTGCTGCATCATCCCTAGCAACGGGGTCGACCACACCCCCTCACTAAGATAAAGGGTTTTCTACTTTCCTTACTCAGAGTTGATCTAAAAAGTTTCCTAAATCACTTTTAGTCTAGGACTCCCAGCTAGGACTTTTTAAGCTAAGATAGGAGCTCTTTGAGAGAATTCTAAGAAGCTTTGTGAATAAGGGCCCAGATGTGCAAAGTTAGTAGAAACAAATCCAACAAACAAATAGTTGTAATTAAAGTATTTTTACGTGTTTCAACAAAATCCTAACACGAGGAGGTGATCCTTTCTCAACTCAGTGATTCTGTTTTTTTTCCTGACATGTTGGTGTTATATATTTCACTTGGATGTTAATATACTGTATGTTGAATGACTTTATATATATATATATAATATATACATTACCTGTAGTGTGTGTGTGTGTGTGTGTGTGTGTGTGTGTAGCTGGACCTTGAGTGTGTATATGAAGCTGTTCTCCATCAGGATGTTGCTCTGCTCCAGTTCCTGTCCCAGATGTGTGTTCTGGTTCACGAGTGAGTTCAGCTTCTGCATGTCCAACCTCAGAACTTTGGAGTGTCTCTCCATCTCGACCAGAGCATGCTCCTCCTGCTCCATCTCCCCTACAAACGCACGCACACACACACAAACACACACACACACATATATGTATGTATCTAAAAATTAAAGCTAAAAGCTGATCAGATTGAGTTTCACCTCATGCTCTGTGTGTGTGTGTGTGTGTGTGTGTGTGTGTGTGTGTGTGTGTGTGTGTGTGTTGCTCACTCTTTTTGCGGAGGTTCCTCTGCTGCAGGATGGTGAACTGCGTGTTAAGTGTTAGTGTTGCGCTGCTCTGTGTTTGTTTCTCCTGATTCAGTCTCACTAGCTCCCCCTGCTGCCAGAGCCAGAAATGCTGCTGCTCCTTCATCTCGACTCCGAGCTCCTCCATCTGCTTATTCAGAGACCTCAGCTCGAGCTCCAGAGGACCCAGGTCTTCATGCTGCTCATACACACACACACACACACACACACACACACACACAATCCCAAATACTCAAAGAACCAAAGAAGTGAACAAAAGCGCTAAAATAGGAAAAAATATAAAAAGTGGTTGTGGCTTCCGTGTGTTTGTATGTGGATCACAGGGAAGGAGGCGTGGCCTGTGTGTGGGTCTCAGTGAAAGAGGCGTGGCCTGTGTTCTGTCTCAGTGAAAGAGGCATGGCCTGTGTGGGTCTCAGTAAAGGAGGCGTGGCCTGTGTGGGTCTCAGTAAAGGAGGCGTGGCCTGCGTGGATCTCAGTGAACGAGGCGTGGTCTGTGTGTGGACCTCAATGTAGGAGGCGTGGCCTATGTGTGGGTCTCAGTGAATTAGACATGGACTTTGTGGGTCTCAGAAAAGGAGGCGTGGCCTGTGTGGGTCTCAGTAAAGGAGGCGTGGCCTGTGTGGCTCGCAGTAAAGGAGGCGTGGCCTGTGTGGATCTCAGTAAAAGAGGCGTGGCCTGTGTGGCTCTCAATAAAGGAGGCGTGGCCTGTGTGGGTCTCAATGAATTAGGCATGGTCTGTGTTGTTGGGTCTCAGTAAAAGAGGCGTGGCTTCAGTACCATTTTTTTAGTGTAATGTGTGTGAGTCACGTGACGAATGTGTGATGTGTGTGCTGAGTGTGTACCGTGGCGTTACTCACCCCCGTGTTCGCCCTGATCTGCTCGATCTTCTTATTACACACGTTGATGGCGCTCTGTTTCTGCTCGACCGTGAGGAGGAGTTTATCCACCGCCGCCTCACTGGCCGAGACCAGCTGGTTCCGCTTCATCACTTCCTGTTGCAGCTCCGCCTGCAGGCGAGAGAGAGCCTCGATACGCAGCGCCACCTCACTGACCTCCAGCGCCAGTACAGCCGCCTCGTTCTCCACCTTCGAAAGCCGGACGTCCTGAAACACACAAACACACACACAGGGGAAAAATGTCTCATGCATTGTGTGTCTGTGTGTGTGTGTGTGTGTGTGTGTGTGTGTGTGTGTACCTTCTGTCTGAGCTGAGCCGTGATCTTGGTGCTGAGATGGTGTGTGTGTTTGGCAGCGTTGTTGTGTATGAGCTGCTCCTGCATCTTCTTCATGATCTTCTCCTCCAGCTCTAACCGCACACTCGCCTCCTTCTCAATCTGCTTCCTCAGGACCGTGAGCTCTGACTGATGCACGTTGCACTCCTACACACACACACACACACACACACACACACATACACACACACACACATAAACAGACAGTTAGAGTTTGTGCAAGATTGTGTCTCACTGTCGCTTCTCTGTCTCATGCAGTGTGTATGTGTGTGTGTGTGTGTGTGTCTCACCGAGGTCACCCTGTTCAAGCTCTTTTCAGTCTCCTGCAGTGTGCGTGTGTGTGTGGTGTAGGCACTCTGCAGCGCCTCCTGCTGTGCGTTTATCTGTGCTAGGAGCTTTCTGTAGGTGGCGCCGTCGCGCTCGGCTCGGTTCACCAGCAGCGTCAGCGCCTCGTTCCGTTCCTGCTCCTGTGTGATGGAGCGCCGGCATCCCTCCACCTCCGTGTCCAGAGCACGCACCTGGTCATCGGCCGACCTGGGGCGCAGGTGGTGTGTCGGTAACTAATCGGAAATCAAGTTTAATGCTATCACACACACACACACACACACACACACACACACACACACACACACACACACACACACCTCAGCGCCTCCTGGAGTGTAGTGTACGCCTCGTCTCTCTTCTTCATCCCCATCACGATGCTGTTCCACTGCTGAAGCAGCTGCTTCCTCTCCACTATCATGGAGTCTAACTCCAGCTGAGCCTGTTTAACACACACACGTTTTTTATAACTTATAACAGCACAAGTGTTTTATTCCTCTTACACCACAGCAATGTGCAATAAGTTAAAGAACGTGTCATAATTTTATCCATTTATACACTTTATGCAACTTCGAAAACATTTATTTTCCTCCAAAGTCGCATTAATTTCTCTTTTCTAATTTCTCATCTTGTACTGATGATGAGAGAACCGGACCACTGCGTGAACCTTCTCCAGCACGTCCCAAAGATTCTCAGTGGATTTAAGGTCTGGACTCTCTAGGGGCCAATCACGGTGTGAAAATGATTCCTCACACTCTCTGAGCCGCTGTCTCACACTCTGAGTCCTGGAATACGGCGCGTGCCATCAGGGGAGAAGAAACCCTCCATAGATGTGATGTGCTGGTGATTCAGTACATTCAGGTGGTCATGTGACTTCATTTTATCTCCACATGACGTTGCTGAGTCTCGACCTGAGCGACTGAAGCGACCCCAGATCATAACACTGTCTCCAGAGGCTTGTACAGTGGACGCTATGCATGATGGGAGGTTCGCTTCATGCGCTTCCCTTCTCACCCTGACACGCCCATCACTCTGGAACAGACTCAGTCTGGACTCATCAGGTCACATGACCTTTTTCAATCGCACCAAATTGCCGTCTTTATGCTCCCTAACAAACTGAAGCCTTTTGTTTCCGATTAGCTCCACTGATAAGTGGCTTTCTTGAGGCTACACAGCTGTTTGGTTCCAATCCCTCGAGATCTCTTTGCATGGTACGTGCCGAAATGCTCTTACTGTCACTATTAAACACAGCCGTGAGTTCTACTGATTTGTTTTTTTTTAAAGATTTGATTTCATTAAGCGATCACTCATCACGCTATGCAGGATGTTTCCCGACCGCACTTCCTCCTTGAAGAGATGACGGGTCAGCACGATGCGTTTTTCAGTTCTTAACCCAATTTTTCAGCAATTCTTAGCAATGAGAAGAAATGAAGAAATGAGAAGCTCCTTACTGCATCAGTTAGAGTTGAATAACTTGTTGCAGCTCATATTAACATATTAATCACTGCATTAACGATCCAGTGGAAGCCTCTTCACTATCCACTCAGTCACATCATCCAGGTGGGTTTGTTTGTTTGTTTGTTTGTTTGGCCCGGCAGTGTAGTTACAGTACGTTAACATAAAAACCACAACTTCTTACTCATCTACAACTACACACACTTTTCAACCTGTTACTATGGAAACGATAATACATCAGACGTTGGGCATTAACTGGATTTAAGTGAGCGGGTTTCGGACCTCGGCTAAGGCGTCCTGGGCGGCGTGTTTGTGGCTCGTCTGCGCGCGCGTCTGCACCTCGTACAGCGCGATCTGCTCCGTCAGCTTCTCCACCTGCTTTGTCAGACGCTCCACATACAGGTCCTACACACACAGAAACAATAAAACAATCACAAAGCAGCATAAAAATGTTTTAGGATTCAGTCTGAAAAACAAGAATATGGGCGAAAATAAAAGGAGAACTTGTATTAAAGTGTCAACGTCTCTCTCTCTCTCTCTGTTCTCTCTCTCTCTGTCTCTCTGACCTGCTGGTGTTTCTGCTGTGCCGCTTGTCGTTTCTCCGCCTGCGCCTTGGTCTTGGCGTTCTTCATAGCGGAGACGTCCGAGCGCCGGTCCGAGGCCAGTTCCTCCATGTAGCGCAGACGCTGTGCGAGAACGTCCGCCTCGGACTGCAGCTGTGACACTGTGACACGCCCAGTTAAAGAGAAAAGACAAAAGACCAGTCCGTCATTACTTTAAAAAAATCAAGGCCAGTCGATACAGAAAATCTCAAGACCTTTGATTGTATCCCCAAGTTCAGTCGCCAAAGCCATCAAATGCTGTGATGAAACAGAAACGTTCCTGAGAGCCACAGTACCTCCAGATCTCATCTGATCCACTCTACATGATGTATAATAAATGCAGTCTGATGTTCTCTACCTATGAGCTGATCCGCTCTATGAGATATACAGAGAGGTTTTTCTCACCCTGCGCGCGCTGTTTGCTGGCCTCTTCCACTGCGCTGTTGTACTGGTTCCTGATGTTCTCCAGCTGTTCCTTCACGTGTCTCGCCTGGATGATGGCTTCAGCTCTGCTCGCATGCTGAGACTCCAGACTGGCCTGCGCTCTGGCGAGGTCCTGCTGGACGCCGTAGAGCCTGACGCCGAGCTCCTCACGCCTGGAGCTCTCCACCCGTTCCTCCGTCACCTGGTGCAGAACAGACACCAGAAATAAAACGACTTTTATTTCCTTAAGAAAACAACGGTTAAATCGGTTAAAGCTACGGGGAGGGAAAACTTAATGAATTTTCATCCGCAGCATTCATGTATTGGTTAATGATTATCTATGATTAAATCGAAAATGTAGCTTTACGTAGTGAAATGGTGTGTTACTGTGTGTATGAGCAGAGAATAAGTTCATACCATGAGGTCGGACTGGAGCTACAGCAGGACCACGTGTCTCCCTGTCTCCACCTGTCTCACCATCACCCCTGCTTCGGTCCCTCGCTCTGATTCAGTGGCGCCCTGATCTTCATCTCTTACTGTATGTTCGTTCATTCCTACTCCTTTCTCTTCTCTAAGTTCTTTCCTCCCTGCTCTTCTCTGTCTACTCACTTCTCTGTGTTTCTCCTCATCTTCCTCCTGCACAGACTTCAGCCTACTACTGCGACCTACAGCAGGCAGGATGTGAGAATGTCTCATGGTTAAAATCCACATATTTCATTAACCTACACCGTGGGAACTATAAGATAAAGAAACTATAAGATCAGCAACGACTCGAAGTAAGTGTTTCCTTTATGACTTCATCAGACTTTCACATCTGTTCTTCAGTTGACTGAGGTCTTTAGGCCTTCGTTTATGGACAGGACTCTCTTATCGTCCTGCCGGGATTTCACCTGGGTTGAGGTCTGGACTTTGACTCTGCCTTGATTCTTTTACTTTTCAGCCCTTCTGATGTAGAGTTACCGGTTTAGTCATTGTCCTGTTGCGTGACCCAATTTCCACCAAGCTTTAGCTGTCGGACAGACGGCCTCATATTTGTCTCTAGAATCCTCTTCTGTTGTATAGTAAGTATGATATGTTGAGGCCGCTGCAGTGTGTATGAGGTGTTTCTGCTGAAATCCTGGGCGTTAAGGCCAAAACAACTCCACTTTGTCCATGTCCCAGAAGTCTTGTGGTTTGTTCAGATGCAGCTTTGCGAACCTCAGTCGTGCCTCCATGTTCTCTTTAGATAGAAGACGATTTCTCCTGCCAACACGTCCAAACAATCCGTACTTGTTCAGTCTTCTTCTAATTGTGCTGTCATGGACTTTAACATTTAACACACTCACAACAGCTGCGTCTCTAAGACCACTGCTTGTGTCTCTCCCTCTTGGCTTTGTGTTAACACACACCTGAACGACCAGCAAAGCAACAGCTTTTACTGTATAGAGGTATTTGCTTAATACTAAGACCTGATATGATTCGATTTTTATTATGTTTTTCACAAGAAAACACAGAATTAAAAGAGGGGTACTAGCCTTTGAACATGGATTAAGATGAGAATTACAAACTTTTCATTTAATTATTGTCAGTCGTCTCTCGCCGCCCACCTGCAGTACCTGTGTGATCCGCTCCCTTAAACACTAGCTCGCAGGAGACCGAGGACTAGATATGATTTAGTTCTGGAAGAAAACTGGAGTAAAATGAATTGCCAAATATGTAAACGTGTTAAAGGGAATCTCTGAGCCGAACCTTCTCACGCAGCTTCAGGTCCAGGTTCTGCAGCTCTCTGGTCAGGTGCTGCTTTAGAGCTGACTGAAATCTCCTCATCAGAGGCTGTGGGAAAAGATCTGATTATAAACCTTATTTCCGCCGAAATAAAATCGAGAAGACGTTATATGTTACTAAATTCCGGCTTAAATTCAATAAAATTGAACACTGGATTACTTTAACCACAATATCATTTATCTCATTTATTTCCTTCGGGATCAGTAAAGTATCTATCTCTATATCTCGTCTTTCATCTTTATTTGTGTGTAAATATTACAATAAGTTTCAATATTCAAATTCTTTAAAGTCACAGACGTGCTCAGCATCCAACACGATCAGCTCATCTTCATCATCTTCATCATCTCGGCTAGGTGGCGCTCTCTCCGCTCCCTCGCCGCTCGCCAACGCCGCCTGGACGTGAGAGATAACGCGAACACATCATCGCTAATGTTTCAACTGGACATGAAACGGCAGGAAAGTCCATCATGTGCAGCAAATTAAATTAAAAGTTTTTATATAAACACTTTAAACACTAGAACTGTAAACAGGAGGTGATGCGGTGTAAACATGGAGCTGTGTTTACCCTGGAGTTGTACGCCAGCGAGGTGTGGAGAGATGATGCTGGAGGCTCTGGTACACTCCCACTGTGCTGCTCTGTAACACACAGATACAAGGAGTGTATTGTAGTGTGTGTACAGTGTGCTCCAAGAGCTGGATCAGGTGTTCTGGGCGGATTTTAGAAAAGTTCTATCAGTTACTAGTTTCAGTTTCAGGGTTGTGTATCTCTTGGCTATATGCATTACCCACAATGCACCGAGAGAGCAACATATGAGTGCTTAGAAAATGTGTGTGTGTGTGTGTGTGTGTGTGTGTGTGTGTGTGTGTGTGTGTATGTGTGTGTGTGTGTGTGTGTGTGTGTGTGTGTGTGTGTGTGTGTGTGTGAGCTCCCCTTGTGTGACTATCTTGTCCTGATTGTCCTGTCTGTCCCTT
>JAAGKR010009271.1:0-27280 GCA_011419295.1 Clarias macrocephalus | reverse complement strand
TCTATATATATATATATATATATATATATATATATATATATATATATATATATATATTCATATACAGTTAACTGTTTGCATCTGAACTGAAAGACAGCTATTGAGCAATTTAACAATAACACGAATCGTTCACTTTTACGTGCTATCCTGCATGTGGAGAAACATAAATGCAGCTCTCTTAGCAAAGGCAAGTTATATATTATACAGGGACATGGCTTTCTTTAAACATCCTTTAAACATTTTTTCAGCACACGGACGGCTAGTTTGGAGGGTTTGTGTTTTAAAAACATTGCCAGTTTCTTTCCCAACTAGAGGGAAATTGTGGTTTAACACATCAGGGAGCTGTCACAGGGTAAATGCTATGTGCATATTCTAATGTGCATATTTCTTGCTCACATTCTTTTGGTAGTATTCACCGCCTGTCAGTCAGTGGGGCTTTTTACTGACGTGATGCTGAGCTGCAGATTCAGTCACCATGGTAACTTTGCAAGGTCTGTGTCACTGAAAATCCATTTAAGGATCAAATTAATCGAGGGAGAAAAAAAGGTCTGTGCTGTTAGATTGCCGCTCCGCACCTTGACAAAGGCCATGGCACAGCAGTGCTGTCAGCTACTGAAGAGAATGTGTGTGGAGGCACTAAGGGAGAACATTGCCAAAGAACTGATGCTGCTACTGCATCAGTTCATCCCACAGCAAAAGACTGAATTAAAGGAATAGGTCATTCGAAAATGGTAACATTGTTTAAAAAAGGAGCTTTGAGAGAAATCTAGCTGATAGCATGGGGTGATTCACGTGACTACCTTTCACCTTCTGTTAGCCATGTTCACACTTTTGGAAATATGATCCTTTAAAAATAGAAAACAAAAACTTTGAAATAGTCAAAGACAACAAAAAAGGTCAATGATTAGACATATGGCTATGAAAATAGCATAGACTCTTAATATATTAGGATGCAGCATGATTGCAGGGGTAATTGCATGTCATGTCAAGGACAGGTGATGAAATTTTTTTATTTTATTTTTTTTACGATGAAATGCATGTTGAATTGAATACACTTTTAAAGCTATGAAAAGGTTCCATGAGGCAAAACAGCAACCAAGCGTGCCACATGCAAAAAATCCATCTACACAAGTATTTTAGAAAAAAGAAATAAAAGTATGTCTGATTTCTAATACATTCTTCCAGGTACGACTTCCAGGTACGACTAGTTTCCCAGGCTGTCTCATTTTAGTTTCACAGCTGCTTGTTGAACCCTTGTTATCCCCTGCATATTTGGACAAGTACGGGCCATCCCAAGTGCTGGTGTCAGGTATACTGCTTTCTGAACATTCTTTACCAGAATTTGCATTGTACATAATTCTCATGCAACAGATATCAACCCATACCATTCATAATCACATGAAACGTTTTGTTGTGACTTTTAAACACTAGCCAGCTTCCTAAAGGATATCACATGTGGCAAATAACACCCTTTTCTAAAAGGATTAGTTTTACATCATTTAATTTATAATATAATATGGCATAATTTATTCTATATTGTTCATGCATATACCTGGAAGTATCTCACCATAGGCTTCAGTCTAAAATGATATGTAGAAATAACCCAGAGTAAGGATTTCTGTCTGAACCAAGATGCTGGTGAAGATTTGTGCATTTTCTTCCGTTTAAATATACTCCAGGAAGTGGAATGAAACATTCTATCTCCAGAAACACACTCAAATTCTGGCTTAGGTTCAAATGCG
The DNA here is from genome assembly GCA_011419295.1 of Clarias macrocephalus. Taxonomy (NCBI): domain Eukaryota; kingdom Metazoa; phylum Chordata; class Actinopteri; order Siluriformes; family Clariidae; genus Clarias; species Clarias macrocephalus. The sequence continues at coordinate 25,538 of JAAGKR010009271.1, read as the reverse complement.
AAACAGAGAATTATTAAAAAGCCCAAAGCCCTACATCTAGCACTTGTAATAATGATTAAATAATTGTTGGTAATAAAACATAGTGTATATACAGTAGTATGCATGCTATTTTTTCATGTAACTATCATGTGTACATTGGCACCCATCTCATTTATAGAGTGATTTTTCTAATCAATTATAATTACCATAGTCATCTTCCAGCAGCATTATTTAAAGAAACGATGTCCACAAATTGTATCTCGGCATGGATAGTTTGTAATTTCCTTTCCTTCATAATTAATCTGAGAACCATTCAGACAGTCTACTGGGGTCTGGCCACTATAGGTAGCCTCTGGCCATATCCTCACATGGGATGTGCCATGCTCTTCCAGCAGCGATCTGATCAAGTACCCCCACCCATAACTTCCATTGGCCCACTGACAACCTCTGCGCTAACTGGTGACCCTACTAATGATCCTTATCACTGGTTGCCATGGACACAGGTAGCCCCCACTGCCAACTGTCATCCGTAGTGTAGATTAGACTTGAACTCTATTGACCTTTGCTTCTAGCTGGACTCTATTTGTGGCCCTCCCATAACACCCCTAGCAAGACAGGGGATAACCCTTTACCTTTTAAGTCTCACTGAGAATGAATAATCTATGAATACATTAACTGTTTTACTTAGTTCACAATGAATAATCTATGAATACATTAACTGTTTTACTTAGTTCACAAGCAGTAGTTTATGTAAATAGTGTTTGTATATATCAGCTGTAGCCAAGAAATATGATTATTTATGAAGGAAGCCAAATGAAGCCATTGTACAATCCACACAAGTGAGAGATACTTAGTTTAGCTTTGTCATCCAAAAAACTGTCTTGGATCCCACTTCTCCCAAATGAGTTTCATGTTTTAATATTTTTTTGAGATCCTTACCCATGGAGGCAATTACACAGCCGACAAAGTGCAACCCAAACATACAACTGTATTCACACAACCCCTGAAAGAGAGAGAGAGAGAGAGAGAGAGAGAGAGAGAGAGAGAGAGTGTGTGTGTGTGTGTGTGTGTGTGTGTGTGTGTGTGTGTGTGTGTGTGTGTGTGTGTGTTTTCAGAGTGTGTGTTTGCTGGCCAATTACTACCACAAAAGACAAGCTCTCCTTGCATCAACAAACACACAAGCCTTTCTTCTCATCCTCAAGCAGGTTCCAGCAAACCTGCTCCTGTGTCTGTGTTTCAGACTCAGACAAGCCACACACAAGAGCATCCTTGGCCATCTAAGATGTCTGCCCAACGGCGCAATGACATTGGTGGGGGTGTGTTGAATGAGCATTCGCCACTTTTGGAGCGGTGTCTGTAGGCTTTATTGTGACTTTTGAAGACAGGCCTTCTTTGATGTTTTTAAGGAAAGATGAGACATGCACTGGGTAGCCAGCCTCAGGCCTGACATTAAATCTTTACATGAAGCAAAGACTACACAAAGAACAATGGTCCTTTACATTCATGATTAGAAGCCATCAGTCACTTGTTTACATTGTCTATGTACAGGTGAAAGAAGGTTTGTTGGACCGCTTTGTCAAAAAGAAAGACAGTAACAAGGACTGAGATCAGGTTTTCTATGTGTGTGTTGTGTGTTCACATGCTCATACACACAGCGCAGATTACAACACGCCTTCTGACATATTTGAAACGTCAACTTTTTCTTCACATTTACACCGCCCCTCTTTGTTTCCCTGTGTAGGGGTTAGTCCACACAAAATGTGACAGCAAGACTTGAAAACATGTCAGGGTCTTAAATGATACCTGAGAGGATATAATTACACCAAAGGTGCTAATAGCATTTATCCAGTCTTGTGGAGGGACCGCCATTGAGGACCGCATAAAGGGTGGTGCTGCTTTGCTTTGCTTTGCTTTGCTTAGAGCAGCATTGTTGGTGTGAAGATGGCTGGAAAAAGGGAGTACTAACAGGTGTGTCGACTGTGTACCGTGACCACATTCTTCCAAAGCAGGAATTCTTTTTCATCGTCACCTACGCGTAGAACAAAGGAGGTTCTCTTTCTCCTTCCCCATTTGTTTGTTTTTCCTTTCTAATGTGCTTGGTTGGCTCCAGTTAAGCAGTGTTTTCATTGGAAAGCATGGAGGCAAATCTCCCTATTAAAGTGATGACAACAGTTTATACCCCATTGTCACTGGACTTGGTGAGCGAGTCCAAAGTTTATTTGTAGTGGCAAATGGAGGGCGATTCCCAGAACGGACTGAAGAGGCCTCCCAGTGAAAGAGGTCGGAGATAGCCAAATATTATGACTGACTGCCTCTTAAATCCCCAACCTTCTTCTAAACAGATGGATATCGCAGATGCAGAGTATATTTGAGCTGCTTTTTCGCCCCTCACAGCAGCCTGACACAAACTGTGCATTGTTGCTAAACATGTCTTTGAAACAATTACAAAAACTGATATGAGACTGAGTCATTCATGTTGCTTTGTCATACTCATATTTAAGCATGGCCAAAAACAAAGGCTGCCATTCATTAGGGACCTTGTGGTCTCTTTTGTAACAGCTTTCAGAGCCTTCAGCCTGAGAAGAGATAATTATTTGTGGTGAAGACAGACATCTCTCACAGCCGTTGTCTTGCTTTTCCCCTACGTTTCGTCTCAGCAGATAATTCATTTTGCTGTTAACTAGCTAAAGTTAATACTGCACACAGCCGACTGATGAATAACTCTCAGAATAGAAGCTGAATCATGTGCATTATGAGAGACGCAGCTTAGATTCGTGAAGGCTGAGTTATTCTTAAAATTAAGAGAGAAAAAAATATAGCAAATTGGATCAACACCTCTAGAACTTCCCAGCCATATCTTTAATGTGCTGAGCATCTGCTGAAAGTCAAACTTTAGAACAAACTTACCTCAGGTAGAGGCTAATACATTTCATTTGACTTGACAAATTAAAAAGTTATGCAAAGTCAAGGAGCCCTTAAATGACATGGAAGTGACTGCAACCTTCAGTTAGACAGAAACTTTGACAGTCAGAAGCGACTCTGCTATTTTAACATCACTGCCTACATTTCCTTTCCACATGGGGCATTGACCTCTTTTTAAAATGTTTTTGCACAACAGTCCAAAAGTGAACAATGTTTACTCACTATGCATGCTTTTGGATGTCTACTTTGCCCTATTTTTCTAGACCAGGTTTAACATTGCAGCGACAGATTATTTTTCACAACGCTACTGCAAATAGTGGCTACGATCAGGTATCAAATACAATAATACTCGGTATTAGTCTTATAATGGACCCTTAAAGGCTTTCTTTAGACATTAGCTCGGAAGAGCCTTGCTTCTAAAAAGTAGTAATGTATCTATGTTAGCAAGGACAAGTTCATAACTGTTCAATGCAGAAGGACAAACATCAGGGTATTAAACGATATAATATTGTGATAATTTCCTAAATTGTGCTAACATTTTTTGTTATTTTGAGTTGTGTATGTTCCTGTAGCTGCATTTCCTATAGCAATTAGGGTTTACTCAAACCTTCCCAAAATAATCTGGGAGCTGAGCTATCGTCTCTAAATCACCCCGAGGTGTGAATGTGTGTGTGAGACTGTGTGAGATGCTCTACAATAGACTTGTCCTATTCAGGGTATATTCCTGCCATGCACCTACAGTAGTATTTCCAGGATAGACTCTGAATCCACTAGGATCAAAGTAATTACTAAAAACAAACAAACAAACAAACAAGCGTAAACCTAGTATCATGCTTAGACACAATACTGCACTACCAGTGGAAAATGACACATCCTATTATATGCTAACATTGCTAAAACTATCTTAAAACCAAAATTTCACAGAAATGGCTAAACAGAAGTAATTGTTTTGAACGTGCAGGTACACAATGTGAGAAAAGAGCTTTTCCTGTTTTCTTTTTATATCTTCATGCACATGTCTTCATTTCAACTGAGTGCTACATGATAACCCAAACTTCCCCTAAAGTTTGCACACATTCCACGAAGCATTTTCAAGAGAATCAGCAACACTTTGTTGTAGGCCCTTGGCGAAATAGCTGGTCAAATGTCAAGCCCTTCTGATGGAATGTTTTGTAAATAATGTGCAATAATGACTTTAAATACTCTCAGACAACAGTTTTACAACAGGGCTACTTTTTCTGTGAAACAAGAAGCTTTCTGGAGATGCCCGCAGGCCAAGCTCGTCATAGAGGAGTAATAGGTCTCTTAGTTCAGCCTTGGCACTTGACAATGTTGCTGCTGCATTAAATTACAAACAGCCCATGGACAAGCCCTTATCCTCTTCAAGGATATTTAATCTGGTGATAAATTGTTTTGGAATTCAAGGCCTCATTGAACAGGCTGTGTTTGCCTTTTTTTTCTTCCAGACAGGTTTTTTTTTTTCCCCTGGTGTGTTCAGGTAGAGTATAAGGTTATGACAGTCAGTCTATGTGTCAATGTTAAGCCTACTTAACAGAAAGGGCTTGAAGGAACCAAGCAGAATTAAAGCAGACCTGGACTTCACAACACAATGCGTTTATGGGGGTGGTGACAGGGGAACAATCATTGATGCAGCGATTTAGAATTTCACAGAGTGAACATTTAAAACATTTTGAAAAGTAATAAGGAAGGCAGTAAACATTTCTCTGCTGACTATGTAACTTGGCTATCATTTCAGGAAAATAATAGCAAGCTGGCTGAAACTAGAGGCATTGAGTATAGACAATGCACGCTTTTTATGCTCCTACCATTTTGAGTTGACATTTTCTCAACACTTACATTACATTTACTCTTTCCTTTATCATCATACAGTATTGCGTATTGCTAATATATATATAGCAATATTTTATAAATGCAATATTATTTAAATGGGTACATTTTGTTTATCCAAAAATGTTTTGCCTCATGGTAACAGATGTTTCTATACTATGAAGGTGTTTAAGACACAGAGTGGTCTAGCATTTTGGAAAATTAGCAGGGAAGCGGTGAACCCCTAAGTCAAATTCAACCAAGCTGTAAGTCACCTGATGTTGGAGAACATTGGAGGAAGTAATAAGGTAGTATATTTTATCAATCCTCACATCAGGAAATTCAAATGTATTGACAGAGGTGCCACTCTGTTGTTTGTTGTTTTAATAAATGTAAGCTAAATAATAAATATTAAGATATCTCCTGGGATAGGCTCCAGGCCCCTTGTACACTGTATATAGGATAAATCAATTCATACGACGAGTGAATGAGTGATTAAGTGAATGAGAGGTGCCTCTATAGAAACAGGGAGGCTACTATACAAATATCTAGCTATTCCACAATTGCAACCGAATTATTAAATATACTCTGCCTTGCCACACAAGCTAACGTTTTCTTTCATCTCCTTTAGGATTGATTATGGCATAATATGGGGGCCGATTCCTTTGTAAAAATGATCCCTCATGCTTCCAGAACTATCTTTTACAATTTGAGTCCTGAAATATGCCTATGCACAATTATGATCACCTTATCATTCAGTACATTCAGATCATCAGCTGACTTCATTTTATTGCCACATAACTTTACTGAGCCTAGAACTGACCGAATAAAGAAAACCCAGATCATTCCACTGCTTCCTGGGGATTGTATAGTGGGCAATTTGCATGATGGGTGCGTTGGTTCATGTGTCTTCTTACCCTGACTACATTTTCCCCCCATTGCTTCAAAGTCATTTTTTGCTCACTAGCAAATGTAAGTCTTTTTGTTTTGATTAGCTTCACTAACAAGTGGTTTTCTTATAGCCACCCAGCTGTTTCATCACATTCCTGTGAGTTCTTGTCACGCTGTGTGTGGAAACATGCTTACTTACTATTAAACATAACTGTAAGCTTTACAGTCAATATTTTCTAAGCAACTTCCACAAATATTGACATGATCTCCATTAATAATTTTTTTTCTGACCATATTTCTTTAATGAATTTGTTGAAAGGTTCTTAATCCAATTCCAGCAAGTTTCAATTGTTTTATTGTGCCTTTTAAATAACAATAATGGACAATGTATTTATTTTAGCATTCTGGCACAATCTCAACAGCAGTTTTATTATGGATTTTCATTATTTCATAGGATTAATTTAGGTGGAATAAGACAGGATCCAAAAAGCAAGCAATCATGAAAATGATACGTGTTTTTGGATGTTAGGCTACTTTCTGAAAACTAGAGCAAAGAGCAAAAAGATATACTGTACGACTAAGCATTCATACTACAGACAAGCAGGGCAACAATGCCCATCCACAAATAGAAAATATATTGATGTTGGTATGGCTATGTGTGTCTTGTGACGTGGGTCTCTGTCACATAAAGTGAGGACAAAGTTTGCAAAGTTAAGAGATGATCAACTGTCTCAACCGCTATTGTCAGCAGATAAAGCGGGGAGATGCAAGGGATGACCTGGCCAAGTTGCCGAGTCGAGCCAGCAGAATAGCATCGCTCTCACCAGATGGACGGCAAGCGAAAAAGACGACGAGAGCACAGTTGAGCCAGGGCAGTATGGCTACAGAAAGGGCCATGTGGTTGAGGCACGATAGGGCAGGACAAGAACTTCTCTCATTTGCCAGACTTTCTCCACTCTTGTGCTCCAATCATAGGAGTGAAAGTGAGTTGTGGAATTAAATGTGTTCAGCAGCTCGTTTTTTTAGGCCTCAGCTCCACATAGACAAACAGGCTTAAAAAATAAGTGGAGTTCTGTGTAGTAATATATTAGGCCACTTTTCTTGTCATTATCTTAATTAAGGCTGGGTGGAACAGAGGGATTGTGTGTCTTTAAACACAAGTGCAATAAGCCAAAACATATGAGGCAAAAATAATATTCACATTGCTGCTGTAAATTTGCAGCTCATTAGTGGTGAGCAAGTGAAGTGACCATCCTGGCATGTGACGACCTTGGATAATTTCAAGTGTGGGGCTTTTGGTTAATATTTCATCATTTGTTATGAGACAGATTGGTGGTCCCTTGTCCCCCCTGGCTGCGTGTCAATGTTGTAATTCCTTGCTTGTGCGGTTGAGTAATTCTTTGAGTTTGAAAACAGATGTCAAAACAGTAACAATGGCATGACACAGTTTGCTATCCTTTTAAGCCAACTCAACTGCCTGCACCGAAAGCGTTTGGCAAACTTTATGACGAGCGGACACAGGATAGAGGCTGCGGTGCTTTTACAAGCCTACTTTAGCAGCTTTCAAAAATACTTGGCATTTACACTGGCATTTAGATTTATATATTTATTTCACTTGTGTGCAATAACATTATGTGCAGGATGCAAATTTGGTTAGTTCTTACGAAGCCATGACATTTTGAAATGTGAAATAAATTGATATGGTTCAATTAAATTCTAACTGTTAAACAGGGAGGGGGGAAGCATAGCCAGCTTTCACTGGGGCCAAAATTGCTTTGTACTTTGCATTTCTATTTAATTACGGCTGCTTGAGTGTTAGGCGATAACAGTGAGACCCTCTTGTGCCTCAGCATAATGCTTGAAGGTCTGAAAATGTGTTGGATGGAAGATGACGTCTGTAAAAAGCCTCGTACTCCTGCACAAAAGCATACCAGGAACCACCTGGAATGTAAGAGTTCAAGCGTCCAAGTGTGGAATATATTTAATATTGTGTTACAGATCTCACTCCTCAACCAAAAATAAAAATAAAAAACTTAAGAGTAAAAAACAATACACAGCTTCTTGAAGGCAATGAGATTTTGCACATTCAACCATTTTTGAGGTGACCGAAGTTATTTAGTTGAAGTGCAAGACAATCATAGTAATGATGGGGGTGTGACTAGTATTGTTGCTAGGTGTGTGTGTGTGTGTGTGTGTGTGTGTGTGTGTGTGTGTGTGTGTGTGTGTGTGTGTGTGTGTGTGTGTGTGTGTGTGTGTGTGTGTGTGTGTTCGTGTTTGTGTGTGTGTGTGTGTGTGTGTGTGTGTGTGTGTGTGTGTGTGTGTGTGTGTGTGTGTGTGTGTGTGTGTTCGTGTTTGTCTTTGTGTGTGTGTGTTAGACTTACCAGTACAATTCAGATGTCTAACCCCCAGCCAGCTCAACAGCACTGAATCATCAAATCCCATTTCTTAGAGTTTGCCTTGGTTGAACCAAAGCCAAAGCATCTGTGTCCCTGATTGGTCTCTGAATGTGTGAATACATACAGGCTCTAAATGTTTATCACATCACTTCTTAATAATGACAGACATAAAGAAAATAGATTTCTCATCCACCCAACATACGCTTTAGTAGCTTAAACTGTATGCTGTGGATCAAGGGTTTGGTTGAGAGAGAGAGAGAGAGAGAGAGAGAGAGAGAGAGAGAGAGAGACACAAAAAGGCTGTGAATAAAGAGAAAGCCAACAAGAAAATTTCTGAAAACCATTAACTTCAGGAAAAAGTACAAAGTCTTATACAGTACTGTGAAACCCTGCGTCACCTCTCATTACGTCATGTTCAATTAAATTATTTGATGTACATTAAATTAAAGAAATTGGGACAAATGTCTTATTGTGGCAGGCAAGTGCCTAAAGATCCCATTTAAAAGTTGATATAACACCCTCAGCAGCAACCTCATTTCCCCTCTCATTTGTTCTAACCACTCAGCATTCAGCATCACCAGTATACTAATCACCAGCCTGATCATCTGCCATCATCTGCACCTGTTTCCTACTGGTTCATGCCTTATATTAGATTTTTAAATATGTTTGAAATATCCACATGTCACTTTGTGGCCAAAAAAAAAAAAGGTAGAGGGACTGGAGTGAAATTAAGAATAAAAACCTTGTTAAATATGAGAGTCTAAAAAGTCCTTTGCAAGGTCTAGTAAACATAAAAATATATGAAAGTCTGGTGCTTTGGAAGCAAACTATGAAGAAATAAGGGGTTTCTCAAGACTTTTACACAGTACTGTATACAGTATTTGGAGTACTGGGGTGGGGACTGGATGGGTTCAAATAGAGAAAACACCCAAACAATTACTGGTGGAAATAATTTATTGTCCTGAATAATACAAAATGCTCACAGAAAATGACTAGTGATTTTAAAGTCTTGGACAGAATGGACAGAACAAAGGCTTTGCATGTATAACATGTAAATGTCCCACGTTTAAAATGAAATATTCTACCACAATCAACTAAGGACTAGGTTAGAATGAGGTTAGCAAAACTTATAATGGCTTCATAGGAAATCCACAAGGCCTTCGCTTCGAATTTGGCCAATCAACCAAGTAATGAATAATCCCCCCCAAATATTGCCAATTACTTCAGTTAAGTTCACACACCACAATAATAAGTAAACAACACTCAGTACAGCACTTCCATGACAAATTACTTTATACATTTATAGTGCTGAGAAAAACATTCCACTGGAATACTTAACAAGCTGCTCGAAGTGTACTCTTTTATTCTGTTGAGAAAATCATAACACTAACAATAAACAAGATTATTTGTTTCTCTGATATATACACATTAAAGTTTGCATATTTTTAATCAAACAAAGCACAGTCTAAACACTAAAACAAGTCAATTAGACATGACTGTTTTGCATACCTGATATAAACACTGCAAATGTTTTGTCTCAGTGTAATTACCAGATGTTTATGATACCTGCTGCATTTTCTTGTGTCAAAATCATAATCAAACACTGGCTGCACAGTAATATTTAGAAAACAGCTTGACACCTTTTGATTCGTCATGAAGATAATGATTGTAATTAATTGTAGTTCTATTTTTTTTTTTTTTAAACTTCCCCTCCCAATTTTATTTCCATTGTTATTTTGATAGCCACAGACAGCTGGTTCTAATACAATGGGGAATTAATAGCTCATTTGTAAAACATACTGAGGGCGTGTTATCAGAGGGGTGATGTATAATGGCTTGTGTCAAGGGCTCTGGTAAAGTGCCCCAGTCAGGCTCGGGTGGCCTCCGTGAGAGCGTTTTTACGAATTGGCACGTTCTGCTCTCGTGCCTGCTGCCTAGTCTTTTATTTTACTTACAGCTGACAATGTCCTCGCCACCACCACTAGTTGGAATATTTGGGCTCTGCCTTTCTTTGCTCCTATCAAAACAACCTGCGAGGTCCTGCGTTCATGCGAGGGTTGTATAGACTTGGGAGTATGCATCAGCTTTGGGGAAAAGAATGAAAGAGAAAAAGTGAGGGAGAGCGAGAGAGAGAATAAAATTACAGTCTGAGGTGATGCAAATGATATCCTCAGTGTATCTTCCCCAAAGCTCCTACCAGCACACTGACAGCTGATGCCAGGATTAAACAAAAAGATCAGGAACTTATGACTAATAGCTCAAAGCAATCATCTCTCATTATTTCAATTACATGGGTAAATGCATGCAATCATGGATCAAATTGCTGCTCTGAAGAGGGTCTTTTCAGCCACGCGTCCCTGTTAGCAACAAAAAAGAGACCAAATGTGAAAATATTTGCACTGATTTTCCTCACAAAAATACACCTTTGTTTGGAAAAAAAAAGGAACAGTCCCTCAGTTTGCAGTATGCGCCTTTGAAACCTGTCCAAAATGCAGTAAAACAACAATGCTGGTCAGCACACACTGGTCCAGAGACGACACATGAGAGCTGTGGAGAACATGAGCAGGACTGGAATTTTGTCTCACTGCTGCTATCTGAGGTGAAGGGCTTTGCAAATGGCAGCCATTTCCCCCAATAATAGTAGCTGCGAACATGGCTGGGCCGGCCGATTCCGGGGTTCTCAGCAAGCTTGTGATTGATGACTCACTGACTGAGAGAAAATTGCCTTCTCATGCATAATTCATCAGGCTATCTATTTGCTGTTAAAGTAGCTGACAGGAATGTTTCTGACTGTCTGAGGGCACAATCCACTTTCGAAAATCACTTATAAGAAGTGGAATATCAAAAATAGCCATGTAAGACCAGTATCAGGTTAGGAGCACCCCTTTCTTCTTCAGGATACAGAGTGCAAGGGGTTGTCTTTTGCCTTTATCAGGCTGACAGATGAAATGCTTTCAGGACAATTCTACTCCATTTCCTGACACCTGGCTGTTCAGAAAGAATAGAATTTTAAGAACTGTGACAGGCTGAATGGAGAAGCACTCTGCTTGTGTCTTATCAGAAAGTTATTGTGTCTACAAGTGTGTATGGTTTTTTTTTATTTTTTATCACATTGTTCTCAAGCACTACAGACAAAGCAACAAAAAAAAAAAGAACAACAAAAAAAAAAAGCCCATAAGGCTATCCTGGTGTTCTTGGTCAAACGGTCACAGAGAGGATAAGCTACCATCCTCCCAGGGGTAATTCTTGAAAGGAATCTGTTATAATACACCAGGCCATATTTATAGACAAAAGGCAGGTCAAAGAAGTGTGTGACATTTTGAAAACTTATGTAAGGGACTTCTTGAAATCCAGTTTGTATCGACTCTGTGCCATAGTGCTGGCCTCTGTGTAACTGAGCTCTGCCACTGTCCGTCTGTAACCCCTGCATAGAGTTATCTTGACTAAATTCTTGCCCCATCCAGTGTGCGACTGCAATAATTGGGCTAAAGACCGGGGGGGCGGTTAAAGGATATAGGAAAAGGAAGGGTGTTGCAGGTTCGTGGGCCAACCTATACCAATTTGCTCTTGCCTCCTTCTACATTAGCTCTTCCTGAGCAGGGCTCCATCGACCTGTCACAGACGTCAGTGAGATTGACTGCTAGGGCAGATGCGCAGCTATAACAGGTAACCTGATCCTCCAGTCCCATCTGGCTCTGAGCCTTCCTTAATTCACACTTTGCCTCAAAAAGACATCAAAAGAAACATGTTCTTTGTGCTCTGGGGAAACATTGCCACATACACTATATACATATAGTGTGGGCGAGTGGGTGTACGGTGTGTATGTGTTAGAACGTGGGGGTCCTTTTGTGTTAATGCAGAAGCACAAGAGGCCGCTATGCTTTGTCATAATCACGCAAGAAATGGCGTCCCAAAGGGATGACTAGAATTATGCAGATTGGCAACTTATGGATTAATCATCAATTAGCATGTTTTTGAGCAGAGAGGGGACTTTAAAATTCCTTGCATTGTGTCTTCAGTGTAGCGCTTGATTTCTAATAAGAATTGCAATTAGTAAAGGCTGTGAAAGCACTGGGAGGACGAAGGCTTCTCAGACAGATGGAGTGTTTAATTGCACAAAGCCTGAGAAGATCGTCCCTTTGCCCTGACAAGGAGGGAACGTGGAGGGGGGCTGTTTTGAAGGGGGGAAACATGGTGGAAGTGATGTTTTTTTGTTTCACAGGCCACCTCTTGGTTTGAGAGTGCCAAGAGAGAGAGAGAGAGAGAGAGAGAGAGACAGACAGAGTGGGAAAAGGAGAGGAAAATCCGGGAGAGTGGTGCCCAGCCGTCTCTTGCAAGCATGGACAGATCACCTCATCCCCCTACTGATCGATGGAAGTGCTGTTGCCTGCCCATCACTTGTGCTGGTAATGACTTCTTCCCTACCAAAATATTTTGTCAAGCTTCAGTGCAGAGTCCCCACTCTTTGAATCAACACCTCAGAAATCCATCAGTGAGCTAACAATCCTGCGCCATGGAGGGGGGCATTAGTAACAAATCCTCTGCCTGAACAAACACAAATGTACTTCCAAGATGAAATCTTGGTCTTGTTATGTGATGCTAACACTTACAAGTGTGGCACTGAGGAAGATAACACATGAGAAGGGGGGAAAAATCAACCAAGCTGTTAGTTTGTATATGAGGAAAGGCCAAAGATACATTCTTCAAATACAATTCGCTCTATTGTTCTTTAAAACACATTCACTACCCTTGCACCAAATGTCAGGGAGTGTATTGCACACACACACACACACACACACATACGCATGCACGCAAGCACACACGCACAAAGCACAGAGCATTTTATTGCTTGCATTCTCTGCATGTTAAATGTTACATTATCCCTTAGCAGTTTAATTGATTCTATGCGAAATTCGTATGCCACTTATAACATATAGCTTTAAATGAAAAGAAAGAAAAAAATAATTCAAATATCTATCATGCAAATAGACTATACACCACAGTCTACTGTACTGGACTTCCCAAAATCCAATGATTCTCCTTCTGTAGATTGCCATATGGGCCAGCCTGATGACTGTGGCCATAATCAGTGGTGATACTAATTATCTAATCAGCCTTATCTGTGTGAATGGTGGAGACAGGAGAGCCTGGAATATAGAGCAGGCAAGAACACTGACAGCAAGTGCTCCATCTAATGGTGAAGTCAGAGTATAGCAGAATTAGGCTGTCTGTCACAGGAGAGAAAGAGACACACAGAATCCTCCCACTCACATACAACCCAACCTCTGCAAGCCCCGCCTTTTGGACTCATCCAGCCAATCCTTCCCAATCAGAAAGCTCCAGAGTATGTTTAACTTACATCTGCTTCTGTTATTGTTTGTAGTGGAGTAAAATTAATATTTGTTTCGCATGTGGGCAGCACAAGTGGCAACGTGAAGAGCCAGGGGACCTAAGGCACACCCAACAAGCTGAGCAGGAAGCCTTTAATGAACAATCCGTCTCCATTATATAACCCTCTTGAACCGAGACCCTCGCTTCCTGAAACACTTCGGTGTTGTTTAGGAGTTAGCATATGCTGCCAAATGTTCCCATAGTGATGGGCGCATCACTGCAGACTCTGGTATTTATCCGGGAGGACTAATTATTAAAAAAGAAAAAAAAAACATGACTGCGGGTGAGAGAGAGAGCTACACTCTGGTGGCTAATGGACATACGGCTGCCACTTAGCTCTTGCTCTCAGGTCAGAGAATAGCAAAAGATAGAAATTAGCATATCCGCAAGTTGACAAGGCCCTTGAATAATGCCAGATAATTTCAGGCTCCCTTTTCTCTTTTACCTCAGGAGCCATTGAAAAGTGGCACACAACAAACTGATCTAAAATGTGTGGCATGTAACATAAGTGTCTGATCTCAGGGAACAGAGGAAAGTGAGGGAAAGCAAGAGTGAGAAAGCGAGATGGGAGAGTGAGAAAGGGAAACTCTAGATCTGAACCAGTGAGTCAAGTTGAATAGGCTGCCAGCAATCGCGGTCACCATGTCAGGTCACATAGATACGCCTCGACGATTGACATTGGAGAACTGGCCGATAACCAATCCACGGCACAGCATTGAATTATAGGATTAAAGAGGGATTGCCAGCTCCACTGGTTTTCATCATATATCAATCTAACAATTTGCTTAAGCTGCTTCACGGTGCCTTAGAGGCTCACTTTAGCACGTGGGGACTTCCTGAAGTGATCGACTGTAGCTATCTGCACAATCTCACCTTCAAGACCTGACATTCTTCTGGTCTGCTCGAGTGTGAATGGGCAGATCAGGACAAAGTAGCCATAGTGCTCTCACTTGCAGGGTGGTGGCCAAAGCCCTTGGCACTTAGAGAGAGACCATGTTGAGCGCCATGCCGAATTTTGCTCCTCAGGAGAACGTTACTAAAACCAATTTCAGATACGCACTTTTAAATGTTCCTGCAAATTTTCCAGTAGTGTGTGTAGTATTGCTTATACCAGGGCTGTACCCAAAGTAATGCAAAAGTAGCCACAACTTTTTAATTAGCAGACATAGCGACAATCCATCTGCACATCTTAGAGAAACTCTTCCTTTTTACAAATATACTCAACCTGATTTCTCCTGCTTTAAGCTGCACAAAGGCAAATCTGTGCACATCTGTGGACACACTCTTATCAATGGTGTCATCACCGTAAACGTTCTGTAGCTCTTAGGAAAGCATCAATTGCAACAAAGAGGATTTGGGCATGGAGTTCAACGATTGCCCAAATGGATCACTTGTGATGGAGACTATGTTGAATAGACCCTTAGTATAGAGGAGTGAGTTACTTTACCATTGTGTGCAATTTAATCAACCTGCTTCAGTTAATTAAAAATGTTGTACACACTTTTGCATTACTTTCTGTACAGCTGCCATAGTAAATATTTTTCATGTAAGAAATTACTAATAAAATTAAGAGAGAAATAAAATGTTCCTTTTTTTATTATTATTATTTTTTTTTTACGAAATATTGACTACAGTTTTCATATGTTTATATGTGACAGTTTAGTTCGGGTAGAAACCGCAGACCTAGTTGCCTTGCTCTGCATTATGGAGCCATATCCGACCAATAATAAGTCTTAAAACCATATTGAGTAGCAAATACATACAGCAGACAGCATTCCCACAAGAACATCATTAAGGTCAGTTAACTAATGGGACTTTTTTTCTCATGGCCAATTGTTTGTATAATTCATGTGGATAAAGTTACTGCTGTAAAGAGTCTGCTGTAACTGAATATGTTAATAATTGTGTTTGTTTATAGACTTTCCTCTTTTACAGACACAAAATGGACAAAAGCATCCCATGAGTGAAACAAATAAAGGACTTGAGAAATCATCATCCAAAGTAGCAGAAGAAACATAAAGAACCTAAAGGGAAGATAAATAATGAAGAGTGAGAAGAACTGGCCAGGCATATTGCTGTGTTTTAAAGAAATGCAGGAGTCTCAGAGTAACCCACTTGAGCGTCATGTCTCCACTAGCTTTACAAACAACAGGTCTATCATTTCCATGAATATTCTTTAAATCACAACATCATTGCTGTGGTGTAGAAAGTACAGCTCGTTACAATGCTCCAATCAATCAATCAATCAATCAATCAATCAATCAATCAATCAATATTAATTATGGTATTTACCATTATCTAATTGTCAGCAGTGCACATTCCTTGTCACACATTTACATCAAATAAAAGTTGTACAATTTTCTTCTCATATAAGGCTTTTTAAGAGCATGGTTCTCAATATGGTGTCCAGTGGGTGAACGACAGTTAGAAAGGCCTTGTTGGTAAAAACTGTCAGAGGAAAATGTCCAGAATAATTTAAGCTGCCAGGAGAGATACAGCCTCATATAATCACTTTTTACAACCGTGGTGAGCAGAAAAGCAACTCAGCATGCTCAAATGTTGACATCAAACCTTGAGATGGATGCGATACAACAGGAAAAGACTACACTGGACCACCCCCCAAAAAAATTCTACTAACAAAGCAACATTTGGTTCTATCAACCAGGCTTTTCTACCCACAGAATTGTTGTTCACCCACTGGACACCACCTTGAAAACCACGATCTTCAAAAAATTATATAAGAAGTATATGTAATATATCACATATCTGCATATTACACATATATAATTTGTCTGCATATCATTTGGCTTCTTA
This sequence comes from Clarias macrocephalus, assembly GCA_011419295.1. Lineage (NCBI taxonomy): Eukaryota > Metazoa > Chordata > Actinopteri > Siluriformes > Clariidae > Clarias > Clarias macrocephalus. The sequence goes on along the minus strand of JAAGKR010009271.1, from coordinate 9,318 downwards.
GGTTTTTTTTTTTTTTTTTTTTTTTTTTTGGACAGGGGTTTTGGATAAAAAAAACACATTTTTAAATTTATTTATTTAATACAGTTTAACAATTTATATCTTATTATTAATGGTCCTTGTGGGTAAATATTTTGTTCACTGTTCCACGTTACATAAGTGTGGAGTAGACAAGATGCATATCTCTACCGTCTCAAATATCCAGTATCAGCTCTCGATCTTGAAATAAGCATTAAGAATTAAAGGTGAGGGGAAACAGAAGGTGTACATAGCAAGCAAAACATAGTTTCTCTCTACACAATCTCTTGGAAAAAGTCTTAAGGCCAGGCTAGGCCAGGAAACCAAATGCTTCTTTCATGCATTTTTGGTAACCTGTTTCTCCCTGCGCATTTACACCAGATCAAGTCAAACTGAGGTTCCTTCTATAGTCAAGGGATCTGATCCCAGACTGATTAAAATTTTCACAGTGAAAAAGATAGTAAGCTAGGCTTAAACGTAAACATTCATCATTTATTTAGCAGGGCATCACTTAAACATGAAGGAGTGAATGTTTTGAATACCAGAGCTTTAGGCTTCAACCAGGGCCAAATGTCTCTCCTTGACCTTGCAAATTCAAGCAGCCACATACAAACACTAAGCTGTCACTCACCACCATGACTTTTACCCCACCAGAAAAAAATGGTGACCCAGAAAAACTCTCCATCCTAGAGAACTTCTAAAAGCAAATATAGGAAGTTCAAAGCAACACTGAGAAAAAAAAAGTAGATTCAGGAGGTGGATGAGGAAAAAAAGGGGGCCAAGAAGGAAGAAGAATCCTGGATACAAATGTCACATTTATGAGGTGAATCAGTGGCCCCTTGAGGGATGAGGAAAATCTTTCGGTTGAAGGAATTAAAATATTTCTGTCACCGAGGAGGGGGAGATGGGCTGCACAGACTTGGGCATGGTGTTTGTCTATGTATGTTTACAACAACTGTCATTAAAGGCACAAGAAACAAGATGGCTAATGTAAGGCGATCCCTCCCCTTGGCTGAATAATTAATGCCAGCTGCGAGGAAGAAACAGCAACGCATATTTTTCCTTCTCCATCGCTTGCCTCTCTCACCCTTCTCTAAGTGTCTCTGGGGATGGATGGGTTTCGTTCCTGGTCGCGATGAGTAGCCATTTACTGCCCGATCTGGCCTTCTTAGTGCCGACTCTCTTCCTGTCTGCTGAAACCAAATTTGCCTCATTTTAGTCACCTCGAAGCAGACTTGTGTGTGTATATATTTTCAGGAAAATTTGATTGCCAGTATCGATTTTTCAATCGGCCCTCAGCTCAGGTTTTAGAAATATGTAAACTGTTGTGTTATTTCATCAGGCCCGGCTGAAGAACACATACCTCAGATACTGTACACCCAATATGGTGGAGCAATCTTTAAGCAAGACAACTCGGACATAAGTAGATTAAAAAAGCCATAATGGGGAAACAAGTGCCCATTTCAAGTGCAGTTGAAGGAAATTTAAGACCTGGAAAGTTGCATTATAAATTTTTGATCAAATTGAGGATATTTTCACACTGGCTGAAGGCTGAAACCTGAACCTATATTTTCTGTCTTTGGTTTCCTTTCTTGAAGTACCCTTAATGTGCCAAAGATGTACTACTTAAGCTCGGGTTACTGTTGTCGGTTTGTACGTTAATGTCTAAAAAGTTCAGATTTGATTTGAATCGACCAATATGCATTAAAACCACTGTTCTTTAATCAAAATCGTATATAATCTAAAAGGGAGAGTAACAAAAGCTTCCCATTCTTTCAACATCCTGCTCTTTTTGGCCTGTCTAATCCAGTTGAGGTTTGAATGTGGTCTTTCTTCTCTTACAGCAGTGGAGGGTTACTGCAGGAGATGGACAAATTAGCCTACACCTCCATTCCTGAGCGAGGCTATTGTATATCGCTGCAGTCTGTTCAGGGTCTCAAAAAGAGGGCCATGGCCCACATGCAGTCATTTCAGATGTAAAAGAATTCCATGCAGCTTGTAAAGATAAGGATTAAAGAATACATTTGTTTAATTATTACTACAATTACTAATAGTGTTTAAACAAGGCCAGATTTACAGTGACTGCAGGATGTGTTTAAATATTCCTTTCAGCTTAATGCACATTTAATTACAAAGATGCCACAATTTAAAACAAAGTATATTTTAAGTAAGGTAGTGTCACATTTTTGCAACACATGCAAATATATTTGTGTGTGTGTGTGTGTGTGTGTATGAAGAGAGTTCATTTGCTAAAACAGACATCTCAGTTTTTATCGTATGTCATGAATCATATTTTTTTTATTATGCTCTCTAGGAAATATCAATCAAATTGGTGTTGGGTTGTTTTGATAAAGTAAAAAAGAATTAGTCTCTAATTTTTAATTATGACTTGAACAGAACCATATTAAGTTTTTCATTTCTTTTAATCTTAAATTAATGAATAAAATAATTATCATAGCACATACTATGCTACGTGTAAAAACACACACACACAACAAAAAAAAATCAAAAATAAATTTGTTGTTATACAAAACCAAATTGTTGGTACATATGATATTAAAACAAATGTGAATATTTTTGTATTAAAACTTATTTGTCATTTCTTTTTAAAATAATTATTCTTATTAAGTCAAATGTTAAAGTAATAGGAGGGTTAAAAGCTATTACGTTTACACAGTGCACTCTTCAAAATTGTTTTAGATGTAGTGGGATCAATACTTTAAAACAAACTCCCACAGAACGATCAATTAAAATACCTCCCAACACCACTTAATTTTCATAATTTAGCTGCCCCAAATTGAACTGCAGTCAATGCATTGGTTGGGCCTTCAATGGAATAAGTGTGTTGCCTTTCAACAGATGTGACTGAAAGTGTATCGGGAACACTCTGTGCATTAAGCCCTGAATTCTAAATGAACGGCTGGCTGCGATGATCCAACCCAAGCAGACACTTAAAAACTGACACACAGGAAACCCAGAGAAATTACTTAAAGGATCGGTTACATCTAAAATGATGGAATCAATAACAATATTTTCCCTTGGACCCTATCGCACTGATAAGCAAAAACCTCCCTTAAAAGCCACATTAAACTTTAATCGGGTGCAGTTTGCTCCGGCGATTGGTAATATCTGGACAGCTGTTTTCTGATGTGTTTGAAGCTTGTTTCCTTTGCCATGTCAGTGTCATCTACTAATTGCCTTTTCTTTGGGATACATGATCCTATTGAATTCAATCATAGGAGTATGAAACAGGGAAAGGCTTTTTGGGGGCTCAGATCAGAATAAAACAGCCAAGGTTGGATATTTGCTGAGTCTTTGCTACAATTTGTAGACTTCATCCCAAGTGTCTTCACTTAGCATCTGATTTCAGAGCATCAAGGGTTGGTTATTTGTTTATTAGGGTTTTTTTTTTTTTTAGCTTGCGCAAAATCTTGCTGCCACCACAGTTCAGGGCAGGGCGTTGATTTCTCCCCCATTTTTTTTTTACCTACACATTTTCGACAGCGATCATAATATAGAATGTAAGCAATCCCACAAAGTTTCAAAATCTTCCCATTTATACTGCAGTGCAATTTACATCAGTTCACCTGATGGATGAGGTACATTTTTATGTATTTGTATTGTTGTGTAAAGCAAAAGCAGGGCAAACTACATAAGTCACTATACATTCAGATTTGAACTGTAATAAATGACCCCTATTGTTGTGAACAGTTGAGAACATATGTGAGAATCACACAGCTGTCTGATTTTTTGGAGGCTAGTGAGCTGGTTTATGGAGGCCCCAATCAGTATTTACTTGAAAAGCGAAACTTGGAAGAGGTTGGTTTTAATATCTCCTTCAGGGCTGGGGCCAATGCAGGCTGTGATTTCACAAGTGCAACCCGAGCAATCACTGCTATCCCCCCTGATTGCCTGGCCTGCGTCTCTGAGGATGCAAAGAGCGAAAGATTATCTTTCCCCCGAACTTCCTCTGATTACCGACTTTGAGAGGCATGCCTTCATCAGCCAACACGCCGGCAGAACCTCGCAGTCATAATGTAGTATTTATTAAAGACAGGGCTATTTAAGCCGATCGATACGTTCAATCTATGTCTGTGTCTCTTGGCTTTGAGGGTTAGAATAGCTGACACAGGAGACATCCTATATTGGCTTGTGGTGAAACATTCCTTACAAAGTGTTTTAATGGGTTTATTCAAGCCAATATTGCCAACATTTCACTGAGATCTGAGGGAACAAACCATCATGCTAAATCTAAACTTAAAACAGTTTTGGAATAAACATCGATCTATACTTTTCAAGTCAACCAGCGAAATCTTGTACCTGAAGAGCACATTAAAATGAACAAAAATTACAACATTTAAAAAGATTAATTTGATTGAAAATTGTAATAATGAATAAAAGCTAACAACCAACAATGTTAAATGGTCCTATTTCACTTTGTATTATTGTTCTACTTCAGGACTACAGGAGTCAAGAGGCAAAACAAAGAGACATCTCCAAACAGCAAGGAAACTGCATCTCAGGTATTGAGTGCACGTCGTTCTGACTGGCCTTTAAGAGGCACCCTGAGAACCTGTCTTTTTAGACATCCCTGGCCTGCCCACCCCCAACCCCCATCCATAGCAGGCACAGAGCAAGGTTTGATGGATTGCATTCCCTGTCTAACTCTTGACTGCTCCTTCAGCTCTAGCCAGGTATGAAGATCTTATCAGCTCTTAGTCCCATTGCCCCTGGCCTTTTCAGGCCAGTGTGGCTAGGTTTACAGAAATATCACACTGATCACACTGATGTACTGTATCAATAGCATGAAGCTCTCATAGCCTGACACAGACACATGTCCACACTTGAGTCATTTTCCATCTTTGGAATTTTTAGAACATTTTTGTACTTACCTACACTTGAGAGGAGAATTTTTTATTAAATTGCTCTCTAATCATGATCTGTTCTTTATGGTTCATCATGTCACATAAGGCTGTGTGGAAATCAAATGAACAACACAAAGCAAAGGATGCACTGCTATTTAAGTTAATTTTTGTATTAAAAAGGCATCCACTACTTAAGCAAAAACAAAGCCATCCCCTGGTGTGACAGCTTCCTCACCAGCCTCACATGACCACTTACAACACACACTTCCCCTTAGCAGCATGCACCTGTTTTAACCCTGACAGGAACTTATCACTTAATCTTTATTAGAACTGCACAAGTGGGGGGTTAATCCTCCCATTGAGTTGTTTCAACTCTTCTGCCCATAAACAAAGGTGGGATAAAACCCTTGTTGGAATCGTCTTGTTTTGGTGGAGGATCTTCAAGAGGCTTAGGGCCAAACTCTTTGTAGCTGCTATTTGTCTCTCTACACAGCCAATAATCCTGACATTTGTCAAACCATCAGGGCAAACTTAAGCTGTTAGCATGCCGGCTTCTTCTTTCCTTTCTCAACCGCACTTGAAATTCGACTTAACCCCTTGGTTTGCATTAAGCCAATAATGTTTCCTTTCTTCACCTGTCAGCAATGCATAAGGGGACCTTGGCTTTAGCTAGCTAAAGTGAAGGACTCTGAAAAAAAAAACTGTTAGATGTTTCTGTTTGTTTACACAAAGGAGCTTGCCTATGTGAGGCTTAAAACATGACATTGCTCTCTGGTCTGAAGCCCTCATTAAATTAACTAGGAGTTTAACAGTTTTCAGGCTGGTGGCAAATTAGCGTTCACAGTGGTATCAATTTATATATTTCTACTGTCTTGAAGTGGGAGACTCTAATAGTAAATGCACTATAGAAGCCAGAGGAAGCCCCTGCATGCCAGCTGTGAAGCTTTTTTTTTTAGGATATATTCCAATGCATCATCCAGCCAGAACGTTTCAGAGTTTGAGCTGAGAGGCAATAAAGTAATTAAAGCACCAGGGGTTCAAACATTCAATATCATTTTCCAAAATGTGTTTAATTAAAATTAATCATGAGCTGCATTATATCGCTACCTGTGGTGAAAAGTGGTACACTGGTTCTCACTCTAGTCAAGCTTTCCTTTGAAGGTTGCAAATTGGACAAGTAGTGATTTTAAGATGTTGCCAAAGATGTTGAATTACACCAATCGTTTGCCTTTTTGCTTTTCCACAATTCCCCATTATGGTATGGCTTTTTAAATAATTCCTTCGTTATTTCACATGATTCCAGTGTGGCAACACTACACTCTCAATTCAAATCAAAAGCTTTGTTTTCTATAATGCAAATTCCAACACTCTTTTCAAACAGCTTATAACTAATCCACCAAGGAACAAACATCTAAGCCTAATTTATATGTCAATTATAAATTTGTTACTCAAATTCTGTGTTTTTCGATGAACTGTTTAAATGTCTATAATTTTTTATTCATGTATTACAAATCAATGTACTTTTTACAAATTAATGTGCAATGTACATTATTACAAAATATTTTTGTAATTTGGGAAAACCTTAAAAAGATTTAGAATATGCAAGCAATTTTATACAAGCTGCTATAAGTGAAAAATAGAGGTAGAATTGTTATGGTCCAGCTCTTGGTACTATTTCAGTCCCTTAGCATATTTTCTACTAGAGGAAGTAACAAAAATGACATCAGGTAAAAATGGTGGTTTAAAGTTGAGGATTTTATGGTTGACAGGTAACAGAATTTCCAGACATGCAGAATAGTAAAAAAAATAATAAAAATGCACAAATCTGTTTAGCAAAAGTAGTTTTTAAAAATCTAGATAGGGAATGTTAATTATGGGCAGACATTTCCTATTTCCTACCTAAATGCCTTCATTGAGATTAATAATCCACCCATTATGTGGTGCACAGGCAATATTTTCGACTGATTCAAAATATCCATAAATGAAATTCATTGGAACTGTCTACTTTCCTCCAATTTTTGACCAAATATAAATTGCTGCTCATACATCATTTGGGAGGAGGCAAAATACACTCCGAGGAAAGTGCTATCTGCCATGATTGGCTAGTGTCACTGTGACTGATGCGGAAGTGCAAGTATTCCACCCCACGCCCTGAAATTGTGGCAATTTTGTTCCCTAGGACTCCAGGCATAGCAACTGAAAGATCACTGGGATTCTAATTCACAGTCTTTGGTCAAATGCTACTTGGAAGACTGACATGTAAAAAAAAAAAATCTTTGAATTTCCTTCAACATAGCTCTATATTCAACCGGTTTCTAGAGATAGCAACACAAATTACATCAGGTAAAATAGTTTTAATGTTGGTTTAATAGTAATTTTTTTTAGGTAACAGAACTTAAAAAAAAAAAAAAACATCCAGAAATGTGGTAAGCTAGCTTGTAAGTAGATGCTTTTTATCCACTATATTAAAAAAAACCTGAACACCTGTTCAATTCAATTACATTTTTATTTATATAGTGCTTTTAACAGTGCTCATTGTTGCAAAGCAGCTTTAGAGAATGAATAGGAAATTAGAGAAATGAATATGAAATGTGTCATAAAATATGTATAAATCAAAATGATCATATATAGTTATTATAGATAGTCATTACTCACTTATGCATTTATACAATCAATCAATCAATCAATCAATCAAGTACTTTTATTTAATGTTCACACCAATCATCAAAATAAGGTAAAATATGATATCTGATGATTGTTGGTGCAGATGTACTGGTTTTATTGTTCCATTGTTTGTTTTATTGTTCACACACAACAGTCTCTAGAAGTTACACAGAATTGTTTAAAAACAAAAAAAGAATGAGCAACAGTTCTGAGGATGGAAACACCTAATCAGACGGAAAGTCCAGATTGTTTTGAGCTGGCAGTAATTTAAATAATCAGGGGTACTACAGTACCTGATGTATTAACAACCTCAAACTTTGAGATGCTTTTCTGCCCTTGTGCTTGTAAAGAGCGCTTAATTCATTACTATATATTCCCTGTTGCCATAAAAAATCAAATTTTCCAAAATTCCAAGCCTGTAGAAATCTGATTAAATGTGTCCAGACGTACAGGTGTTTTCGTATTAAAGTGGACGGTGAGTGTAGATATATATAACGCTCATGATGCCATTAATGTGAAAGTGCTTTAATGCAGTTTGAAGCAACAACTTTTCATGCCTACTACATCACAAAGGCTCGTTACTATGTTCCAACAGCAAACATGCCAACTGTTAAGGTAGATGGAAAAACCTCTAAACAATTATTTACATGACTCAATAGGTCGAATGGACTCACAGAGGATTATTGCAGCTTTAGGGACGGGCAAGACAAGCCCTGACAAGGCCCAAAAAAGCCCAATGAACTGACACGAGACCTATTAACAGTTCATTAGGCAAGCTTAGATGATTTTGCCACTTTTACTTCTGACTTCCTTATACCAGACCCTAAATGTGTCTCCTGCCAGCAGAGCTGTAGGCTTTGTGTTCTTCTTAGAAACCTAATGAGTGCTGTTGTTTCCACTGCGAGGAGGCCAATGCTTTGAGGCAGCTTAAGGCCTGCCTAAACCCACTCAAAGCCCTTACGTTTGCTGCTATCAGTTATGCTTTTATGAAATTTCCCATTTCACAAACTAGTGTTGTGCTACTAAGAGTGATCTCAACATATTTTTCATATAATGTATTAAATGCTAGATGTCTTATTTTATGTCCCTAAAACATGTAGTGCTAATTATTTCTATATAGCTTTCTAATCATTTTGATTCATATACATTTTTAACATTTAATACAAATTTGCCATAATTTTCTGTTGATTGTGTAAAGCTGCTTTGTGACAATCACATTTGCTAAAATGCTATACAAATAAAATCGAATCGAATTGAATTAAACTTGTTTGTTTATCCAAATGGAAATAATGGCCAAATAAGATCCAAACGTTTATTATTATTAAATGGATATGATCCTAAAACATTCCAACATATACAAGCATTACCTATCCCTGTTTATTCAGCTGAGTTCTCACTGTCCCCTTAGTGTCAATTAATTGGATTCGGTTGCTGTACATCTGAGAAGAAAGACTGCCTTGTTGCCAAATGAAACTCTGCACGTGTCCTGTTCTTTCTCAGCTCTACTGTTAGTCATGGTTTACTCTCCAGTCTAGCACTTACAGATCATTAGCATGTGTAACTTCCTCCTAAGAGGACAAGGCCAAACATGCCTGAGTGCATGATTCAGCTGAGAGCCTAATGAATAGTACTGAGAAGCCCAATGAATGTCCATTCAGATTTTTTGAAACATTAGGAAGACATTTTAAGATAATCTTGAGCTCTTTAACAATTTCTGACACATATGTGATGATTAATCAATCAACCAATCTTAAACTAATTGTCAAGCATAAGC
>JAAGKR010009270.1:11733-27289 GCA_011419295.1 Clarias macrocephalus | reverse complement strand
CCACACCTCATTCACTGGGACTGATGCACGGGCCACACCCCCTTCACTGGGACTGATGCACGGGCCACACCCCCTTCACTGGGACTGATGCACGGGCCACACCCCCTTCACTGGGACTGATGCACGGGCCACACCCCCTTCACTGGGACTGATGCACGGGCCACACCCCCTTCACTGGGACTGATGCACGGGCTCACGGGGGATGATCTTCACCCTGTTATGAATGGGATGACTGTAAACTTCTCAGATTTATTCCACCGCTTATGAAGTGTCAGAGTCCACTGGGGATACTTAAAACCATTTTCCTTTATGACTTTATTCCCATGGTGAATTACTGACAGTACAATCTTCTTCCGTAGCTGTTTAGTCTAATTAACCTGCGCATTTTCTTCATCAAGTCATAAACACATCCAGGTATTAAATTATAAAACTCAAGCTCTGCTTCTCAAACACCGGGACTGATGATCTGTTCTACAGGCTAATAAATGTCTAAACATTTGCTAAGGCTGATACCATGTCTGTTAATCATTATCGTGGTATCATTGGTCTTTTTCTGTTGGGCCAGAAGGTAAAGTGCTAATTCATTATCTAGAACAGCAGCCCTGACAGTAGTTATGACTGTAATTTAGATTACAGGTTTATATTAAGCCCTAGTTGTAAAATGGTAGATATCGTTTCTACAGCAACACCTTCGGGCTGAACTGGACACGCAGTGGCAGGACGGGGCTGAGTGGAGACACGGCAGGAGAGATGAAGCAGAGCTTCAAAAGTTTGGGCCCAAGTTTGGATTTATTTTCTACGTTCTAGAACGTTATGGATATTTTATTTATCAAACCTGTATGAAATACCGTTAAGTAACAACCACAAGTCAGTTGTTATTTTAAGACATGAAGGTCAGCTGTTCTGGAACAGTTCTTGCAAGAACAGTATCGTGTCAAGTGCGTTTGCAAAACCCATCAAGCTTCATGATGAGAACCATCTCAGGAAATCAAGACCAAAACTGAGCTCTGCTACAGAGGAGAAGTTCATTTAGAGTCACCAGCCTCAGAAATCACCAATTAACAACCAGCACCTCAGATTAGAGCCGTTATGAAGCTTTACAGAGCAAAAGTAGCAGAAACATCTCAATACCAACTGTTCAAAGGAGATTATTGTATGTTTTGGGCGCAAACACCGGCATGGCATAGCGGAAGAAATTTGTCATGTGGATACACCACTCAGTCCTAGCTGATACTTTTAAAAAGGTCACATCAATGCATTCAGCTGTGGGTTTGGAATATGCAGCAACGGCAATGTGTGATTTGTGACATTACAAAACCTTCCTCAGTTTTATCAGTAACTACACTGTTCCACTCTGCTGCCCCGGTGCTAGACCACTCCTTTCCATGTGGGTGTTACCCCTGCGCCTCATTAACACCTCCATGTCGAGAGCATATTTGTGACTTGAATCATCGTCAGCGATGCTTAATGGACAGTTTTCTAGGACCGTGACCGGTGTAGAAGTTGATGAATATGTTAATAAGTGCCATGTTTGATTGAAGATGTCCAGAGAACCTCTCGTGTTGCTTTGAGCGAGTCAGCGAGTGTGGGCCAGCATACAAAATAGGCCCGTTAAAATCAGCACCACTTTAGATGTAATCAACATCAGGGTGAAATAAAACATCTTGAAAGGGCGACATGTGAAAATCATGGAGAGCCAATCAGTGGGAATATGACACTTGTGGAGTAGAAGCTCAGACGCGTATTCCTCAGGAGGGAGAGAATAATACGGGACATGAGAGCAAAGCGTGTCATTTTAAGCAAACCAGAAAGCGTCATCATTAACAAGAGAGATGGATTAGATTGACGTTAAATATTCTGCTTCTTTTTATATTCGATCTTTTATTATTATTATTATTATTATTATTATTATGCTGTTTAGTGCTGCATAAATAATCTCATGAATCGCAATATGGACCTGTGCATTCATTAAATCGCAAAAGACTGCAATTTATTACAGGTAATATACTCATGGTTTTGAATTTATTAGGTATATGAATCACCAGGAACTAGCCGATATGATATTACTGCGATACCTACTATAGGTGCTGATTCAATTTGACTTGTGATTCTATTAGTATCACAATTTTACATAACTATCCTAATTGTGTGTGTTTTTTTTTCTTTCTTTTTTTTCTTTAGATTTTGTTACAATTTCGAACAAACATAACAGTTTGGTCCTACCACAAAGGAAACTGCTGCCTGCCAGTGTGTGAATAGTTTAGAGTGTGCCCCCTGCAGGATTATAGAGGAACTGCAACTTTTTACAACCTCAAATACAAACATATAAACATTAAAATGTTAATTAAAAATTAAAAAAATAAAAAATATATCGATTTTGGAGTCAGGCCAGTGTAGTACATGAACTTCCACACAAAGAACTGTGATATATAACTGAAACGATCTGGAGTATTATCTTGAGGAAAGTGTGGGTGAAAAACTAAATGCAATATAATGCAATAAGTGGTAAAGCAAGTCTATTTAGTTTGCAGCATTTCTGTAAGCATTCCATAAGTATTTGAACCTTTGCGCGCCTGCTGCAGTATTATGATTATCATGTTATTTCCTGTGCAATTAAGAAACCATATTAGCTGTAACTGTTACTGCATTGAGTAGACCGTGTAAAGGAAGGCCTTCTATACATTTCTGAGCTAGGATTTTGGATTGTACGAACCACTAACGTCTAATTCCATCCAGATAAAGCATGAAATAATTCCTGCAGTCTTGTTTTGATTTCTTCCTAATGTCTTCTTATATACAGTATATTCATATTATCATGCAAGCTTTATGTAGATTTTTCCTGATCTGCCTTCACTGTGTTATTCTGAAGTTTTTGTTTTATAATTCTTTTTTATTTTTCATCAATGAGATGCCAATCCGATCGGCAGTCAGAAAGGAAGTCCAAAGGGGGAAAAAAAAGAAGAAAAATGTGACCTTGCTTCCTGTGTTGTCACCATTGTGCGCCGTATCCTGAGGATGCATGCTGAAATAGCGTTGCGTTTTCTCCGCGTCTTCCACTGTGGCTTTTTGCGCTCAGGTTGATGATCACACGGCTGATGATCTTCTGTAAACAGGAAGACCTGTGTCAAAACCCTGACCTCAGGATTCCTCAATCGAAACACTTTTACCAGAAACAACAATGACAACATGATGCTTCTCAATAGATACAACAAAAAGAACCATGCAGATCGAGTGATGCTCAGCTCGGGTCTTACTGCCACAGTAACGTCATAATCGCACTATTGTAATTAATGATTAATGATTAAATAATGGCAATAGCCAAGTTTAATTTCTCAGTCAAGTGCTTGAATTGCCAAAGAATCGTATTTGAATGATTGTTCTATCATCTATAAGCAATTTTGAAAAAAGTATTTAAGCATGTAATATTTACTGATTTTTCTGTGCCATACTGTTGGTAGCTGTCTAGTTACTGCCACAATACATTACTTATGTCGGGAATTAAACATGGCAGGATGTGTTGTATTATTCCACTTACACCACAAGTTGCTCACCGTAAACCATATTTTATTTATTAAAGCACACCACATTCAAGTTACAAGAGTAAAATCTCACTTTCTTTCTCTATATAATTCCCTCCACTGGTTAATGCACTTATCGCAGCGTTTCTAGTGCTTTGACACTATCAATGTAAAAAATTCTCAATCGGTCTGCCTGTATCACATCTGAAAACCTGGCCTCCCAGGAACTCCTTTAAAGTTCCAAACGTGGAGATGACTTGCAGCACGGTCAGAACTGTGTGGAGCATGTCGCAGGAACTCCCAGCCGAGTTCCTGTAATGTGCAGCTTTGTGTTATTGTTTGTGTGAATGATTGTGTTGCTCAAGTTGCCGACAAGTTATCGGTCAGTTTTCAAGGATCCGGCGTTCCACTCGCTGAATGTTGAAGTGAATGACTGCAGTGGGCTCCGAGCCACGTCAGTGCGGATGGTCACTCACGGATGTTCGGTCTTCTTCAAAAACGTTTGCCTCGTTCAGATGTTTTACTGCAGCTAAGAGCTAACGTCTTCTGCAAATGTCAATCGCTTTTACGCCTTCGGTTTTACGCCAAGTGATTTGAACTGTAATAGAACTTGAATTTTATTAGCCTTTAGATGGTTAAAAGCAATTTGACTGGCCACAAAGTAAGCAGCTACACTATGCTATTCTATTGAAATATTTATTGCATTTTTTTAAATTCTATACCGTTTTTTAACAAAATAAAGAACTCCAGATGATTTGAATTGGTTGCATAAGAGCAGTACAACTGGCTCTGCGTTTTTGTTATATGATCCAGCTCTCAGATGTTCAAGCATGACTTTAACATGTTTCTTTGCAGATCTGTGTTTTAGATATTCAGGCTTTTTGCATGTGGCCTATTTATAATAAATTATACTGAAAACACTAAAAAAGCAAAACAAACAAACAATAAAAAGATTCCACTCTTTAATTAAATCTACGTCTAATATTAGATGATATCTACACGAAACCTTTTTTTTCCTTTAAGATATAGTAATGAGAGGTTTCATTGATTTTTATGCATGTTAAATGTATTAATATATTCATTCGGTGTCTGTGATTTATATTCTGTGCTCTCTGCATCATAAGGAAACAGACTTTGAACCCCACGGGCCTGAAATATGCAGCCAAATAGTTTGAATACTCCAAAGCTCAGTGCTTTGTCTGGCTGTTCCTCGGCAACCGAGGTGCTTTATAATGAAACAAAACAGCTCCGGTAGGACGAACTTCACTTCATTCAGCAAGTCTCAAAGTGGTGCTTAAATACTAAAGACCAAAAACATTGGAGCGGAATGTTGGAGTTTAAATCCCAGGGCTGAAAGCCATTAAAATTGAACCGTAAATTGAATTTTTAAAGCAAAGCCAGGTTTTGGGCGTTGGAAGTGCAGAGTGATCCTGTTGCGTTTTGCCTGCCTCAGCATGGGTGATTGTGCACTTAGTCGTAGAGGGAGGAGAAAGGACGGCGTGCCCTGACTTTCCCTCCCCCTGGGTTATCTCATTAGCCCATTTTCTGTTTGTTAATTATGTTTTAGGTCAAGCAAGAATGCTGTAGTTGCATCTGAAACCTCAAATGCTTGACCTTTCAGATTCCTGACGACTGTCTTTATTTATTTATTTATTTTTGCCCATGCTAACTTGTAAATCAATTACGTAACCTGTAGGTTAGTTGGGCCAGGACGCCACTTTGGATGCCACAGAGTGCAACTAACATTGAGAGTGTAGTTTAACATGTGTAAACATGTAAGGAACACCATGGTAATGTTTGCAGCTTAGTCTAAGCCCTCTAACAATGCCAGTAATAAAATAATAATGTAAGCTAGCTAATATGGTTGGGAATCACCAGGGACCGCCTGATATGATATGATATCACAATACTACAATACACAATATTACGATTTTATAAATATCCAGATTTAATTTTTTTTCATTTTTTTTTTTCAGATTTTGTTAAAATTTTAAACAAATTTTGCAAATCATTTGCTTCTACCCTTCCAATGCATGAATAGTTGACAGCACACCACCTGCAGGATCATAAAGGGACAGCAACATTTTACTACTTTGAATAAAAACGTATACAAATATAAAAATAAACATCATAAAAATAATTGTAATGTTAAAGCTATTTTTTGCAGTAGGCTTAATATTGTGCAAAGCAGTATCCGATTTTGCTAGAATGCTAGGTGATGTTGCTAAAAAAAACATCTAAAAACGCATTTACTTCAGATTGTAACTAACTTTTCTATTTTGGCTTCTACTAGTTTTACGTTACTGTGCTATATACTGCTCATACAGTATTGTTGCTCTTATTATTGTTGTTGTTGTTGCCTGTTCTGTGGACTAAAGCGCTAGTCAAAGTTAGCTAAAATTAGTAAAACCTTGATTGCTCAAACTGTTTAACCTGCATAACATAAGGTACACAATGATATCATGTAAAGGAGCCCGTTTAGCCTGATTGGCTAGAAAGTTAGCTGACATTCTTCAAACAAAGATCAAGGTTGCTAGTATGCTAGCTAAAATTATATCTACGCTTATGAGGTGAAACATGTGATTAACAGCCAGGCTTGCTATGAATCTAAGTAGTGATTGACTATTAGACTATCAGGTTAGCTGTTATCCTAGATGATATTCTATTATATTGTGTAAACTGTGTAAAAGTCAAGGTTTCCTAGCAGGCTAGCTAAAGTAAGGTGAATTCTTATATAGTTAAAACAGCTAGCCAGGTCTATGTAATATTAAACTACTGTATATATGATGTAAGCCAGTAGTCATGGTTTCTACCAAGCTAGCTAAAAATAGACTAAAGCTTGTTTTCAAAACAGTAAATCAGGTTTGCTAGCAAGCTAAATAGAGGGCTTACTAAAATGTAAAATGTATCTAGGTTGGCTAGAAAGCAACATAAAGACAATAAATTCTATTTTTTTTTGGCTAGAAAACTTGCAAACATTAGATATTACAGTTTATAAACCGGTTGTCCAAGGTCACTAGCATGCTAGTCTTTAAGCTCATTTTTGTTTTCCCTTGGTTGCAGATAGGGGCTTTTTTTTCTTTCTTTTTTTTTTTTCTTCCTTCAATTCTTAAAAATGGCTCCATTTTCATTGGTGTGTTATGTAAGACTGTGTTGATGTTGCATGAGTTTTGGTTTACTTTGTGCGAAACGGAAAGAGTAAATGTTATCTGCCCGAGCGACTTGGCTCGGTTCCCAGCTGCGAGTGCCGTGATGCGGTGGAAAGCTTGTCGTTCTTCGAATGTTTTCTCCCACACAAAGCAGAAACCGCTTGTGGTTCAGGACCCGGGAAAGGATCTCACCTTTTAGCTGGAATGTCAGTAGCGTTAGTCAAACACAAGCCTATAAATAAACACACAGGAGAGATAGCAAATACACAACCAAGTCAGATCTGCTCATTCCTGTTGTCCTGTACATTCCCTTGTTCAGCACACACAATGCTCTTATTGTATGCGCTGTGAAAAACTGGCACATCCAAAAGTACCTCTGCCTGGAGAGGCAGCATTTTTTTGTGTTCTCATTTCGCATTTCTCAAATTACGCTTCTTCTTTTCGAAGGCATTTTTTTTTTTGTCTTGTTCTTGCTTCTCTTCCCCGTGTGTTCACTCCTTCCTCACTCCTTCCTGTAAGGATGTGAAAAAAGGATGAAAGACAAAGGAATAATAGACAGAAGGTGATGCTGAATCAGATGTTCTTGTTCATGACTTGAAAGCAAGAATCCCAATTAAAATTTCATACAATTAAATATTGTTTTTAAAATTTATATTTTAGGTTGTATAGAAAAAAGGAATATACATAATTAATATTTTTTAGCCTTTTTAGGAAAATTTTATTATATTTTTGTCATTTTTTTTCACACTCTAATAATCGACTACTACTAATAATTTAATCTAATTAATAATATAATTCTGCTAAATTGCTTTTTATATCACTTTAAGCATGATTATTTGTTGTATCCATTATTCAAGAAAAGCAATTCAGTTGTTTAAACTTTTTGTATGAATTATTGTTTAATATTATTGTTGTCATTTATTATTAGTTAGCAACCAGTGCAGTACGTCAGTGCATTTTCCAAATAGCTACGTTCACATGGACAATATTTTTTACGGTTAGAAATTCCAACCTAACTTGTTTGCATGGATACTGATCTGATAAGCTGTGTGCGTTTACCTGCTCAAAGCATTTAAGCAGAATATAACTTTTCTGACTTTTAGTCAGTAGTTCTGTTCTAGTAGAAGTAGTTCTGTCTGCTGTGAAGTGTTTCATTTGCACGAAATCTGACAGAAAATGAGTATTTTTTTTTACCAAAAACTTAGGTTAGGTTAGGCCTCCCATCTCTCCTAATAAATCCCTCCTTCTACGTTGATTGGTTACAATAATCCAGTCTTGTCTATGATTGATTAGATGCTTTACAATATTAGATGCATTACAATCAGAGCCCCGTCACAGAAACAGCTAAAGAATATCCCATTCATATGGCATCACAAGGACATACAAATTTGAAAGCATGAAGTCCTTCCGACCATGAAGTCAACTATGAAAACATGTATGAAACCTGTCTGATTGTTTGAAATGTTTGGCAGTTAGGACTGTCAAGACTTGATTGTTTTCAGCATTGAAAATCACACTAGTGCAGGATGCTAAATCCTTTTAGAACCTCTGATTCGTAATCTGAAATGAGTTTTTCTCAGTATTTAATGAGAATTTAATACAGCTTGGATGGCACTTCTTCAAATGAGGATTTAAACTCCGCTTTAACTCGGGAGTTTGCATCTCCTGTTGTTCCAGTCCATCCGTGCACCTTTAAAACTTCTCAAACGTGAACATCAAAAGCCACAATTCAGATCGCTATTGATGCATTAGAGATGAAAATAGGAAACAGAACTGGAGGTTTTGTAGCGTATCGATTGCAGAAGATCCCGCGCACTTCTTCTCCGTCGCCTCGGACTCTGCAGCCTGCCGCCTCCTTGCGCTGAATTATTTAACACAAGTGTGTATTGTGCTATGCGATGACGCCAGCGCTCGCATCTGTTAGGATCCTTAATGAGATGTTCTCCGTCATTCTCTTGGCTTCGCTGCTCTGTTTCTCGAAGTTCAGAGAGGCTGTGTTGTCTTAAAGATGTTTCTTACTGTTATTTTCCAACAAGTGTTTGTTCTTTTTGAACACACAGAACTGTATTAATGATATGATAATCAACTATAGAGGTTAACATGTTCTCGAACGCTGTTAAGCTCTCGGGACAGGCCACATCTGTGCGTAGTGTTTTCCTTCTTGTAGAGAGCGGTCTTATTTCGGGCATAGTCTGAATGGGGTTAAAGATGTGGTGAGCCGTTCCTGATTCAGAACACATTTCGTACAATTTGGAAATGAAATTTCTGTTCAGAAGAGAAATTCCAGTCTCTGTGGCACACCAACTGGTTTGAATAAATGATGTGGACCACCAACATCCAAACAGACAGAGCAGAGAAGGGTCTGTTAATAATGCCTCAGAAAGCTCCACATCTTGACCCAGTCTCAGCAAAATGTTTTTTAGGGGTGTGCTGAAGGTTGGGGCTTTAGGGAAGACTATGGACGTATAACATTTGTGTGTTTAATTGCTGACATTGTAGTTATTTAAAGTAGGGAATTATTTGTCCTGATCCAAATCTCTGGTTTGGAGAATTTTAAAGAAAATTTTTTTTTCTGTCATTATTGTCATTAAGTTTAATGACACAGTTGTCATTAAATTAAATATTTATTTATTTCTTTATTTACGCAGTTTTTTTGGTAGAAATGCGGAATAGGGTTACCATAACAAATGTAGTTCTGATTTTTTTACTCTGATTTCGGAGTCAGAATGTTGACTTGACTTTGAGAATTCTGACTTTTTTTTGTTTTTGTTCCAAAGTTCTGATGTTTTTCCCCCTTTAGATTTCTGACTTTTCTTGTCAGAAAAATGGACTTTGCTCTTAGAATGCAAAATTTTTCCTCTCAATTCATTAGCAGTAAATTAATGATTAATAATTATAACAATATACACATTTTATATTTTATTTAAAATGTTCTAGCAGCCGAATAGGTTAAAGAACCAGGATGATGAGTACAATTAAACATGTTAATGGATATACAGTATGAGCTATATTATGCAAAAATATGATGCAAAACAGTCTTCATCATTGAATGCATTTTTGATTAGGATAAATTCTTAACAGAAATGTATCAATTTATGAGTAATCAAAAACGCTCTGATTTTTACATTTCTTACATCCACCTGGCCAAATCTCAAATGCCTCTTTATGTAGGATTCTATGTAAATGGCACTGTGGCTAAATGTCACTGACCTGATAAAATGCCTTTTGAGATTTTTGTTGTATTTTATCATCAGATTCGATGAAGCTCTCTTCATTTTTTTAAAGTATTGGCACCCTTGTTTTATTCAGGTTGCTTTCCATCATTCATACATATATATATATTGAGCTGCATGCTAACATAGTTCACTCAAAATCTTTAGATTTTTTTTTGTACTTTTTGTGATAGGTACCTGACACGTAACAGATCATGCATGATCAGGTTAATCCTGGAATCTTTCATGCAGGGAAACTGCAGGAAAGATGGTCACGTGCTTTGCCTTGATGCTGACAAAGTGGAGCATCTCTGTCAATTATTTACACCAGTTAAAGTCATGAATAATGTAGCTTCTGGCAGCACTCAGGCTTCTGTGCAGCGCCGTGTGAAAAGCGATGCCCGGCTGTTAGGTGTTGCCAATCTGACTGATCCTCCACCAGTGATCCTTGTCTGCTGTGTAATCACTAACTATCTGTAACTGACATCATTAGTTGTGGAAGCGTCATAAACTAACAACATATGCCAGTTCTGAAATCCTTTGCTTGCACCAGATGCCTGATTGGGTGCCTCTGTCTCGGCTCTAATTAAAAGACGAAGAGACAGAGGAGCCCGGATGAGTTTTGCTCTGTTTTAATTAACAGTTTTTTTTTTTTTTTCCCATCAGCACATGTATCAGGAGGTTTGGCTGTGTGGTGCTGTGGGGGGAGAAAGAAAGATAGAAAATCCTCCTCTAGCAGAATAACTCGAGCTTTTCTAATTTGAAGCAAAAAGCTGCTGTGTTTTGGTCTCCCTGCTGATTAACTTCTGCTGAGAGACTGACAAGGCCAGCAGGTTCACAACACTCCCTTGCGAATTAAATGGTATATGACGAGGAGGAAGAGAATGCCTGTGTGTTGGTGGGTGTGTACAAATAGTCTAAAACATGCTTCATAAGCTCTTTCTACATCCTACATAGTAGTTGTTCTGGAGGTGAATTCTTAAGGCAAAATTTCATATTGCAAAACATATTGTCCTATAGGAAATAATGTAAATGCAGATAATCCGTTCCAGCCACCCAAAATTTGATATATTTTTATATTTTAATGAATAAATTTGAAATATTACCAATTTCCAACACTATAATCATATATATTGCATGTAAAAACAATCCAAATAGTAGAAAAAAACATGTAAATAAAGTAAAATATGAAATAAACTTTAAAAACCTTAATTTCTGATTTCTCTTGGCACCGGCTGATTTAAAAACGAAACTGAAAGTGGCTCCCTTAACTTCAGGTCGGTTTGGTCGCTCGTACGCCGAAAATGCTTCGTACTGGATGTTGAGGCTAATTTCTTGCAAAAATTCAGTTCTTCAGGTGAAAAGTCTTAAGTCCTGGCATTCGTCTGCTACCACAGCACGTTATCCTTATTGTATTTTTCCCCTTGTAAACTTTATTTTCTAGTATAAATATTACTTTAATGTAAATTTTATTTTCTGCTCACTGCCAGTCATATCAAGCATTTCATATCAAGTTGTAGAACGTGAGGCCTCTTTAAATCAATGCAACATGCAAATTTTTGGCGAAAAGTTTTCTGAAAGGTGTGCTTAGTCACAAGACTAGGGCGCATTATATTATTTGAAAAGAAACACGGTTGAAACAGAGCTGAAAATGCGCAATCGGACAGTACCCAGTTGTGTGAAGAAAAGACGCAACATAGCACTATACACTTTTTAACTGTAGTAGAATTCACGAAGGATGACATGAACGCATAAATTAAGCATTGACTAAACTTATGGTTTTGTGCAAATGAGTCTTGCACATTTTGAAGCAAAATGAAATCAATATTTAGTATATTTACAGTCTCTAAAACCATTTTGTTGTTTTGTGCATATGGGTAATTGTTAACGTTTTCACATGTTGGCATGCTCCAAAGTGTTTCTTTCCTCTCACGTCACAGAAATGTGCAAAAAAATGAATGTATTTTTAAATTAAAGATTGGCACACCATATTTCAAACCAGCTTGTGGTTATATCTATTATTGCACAGCGATCATGTTTCCTGCTACATATCACATCATCTTGACCAATCAGTGTCAAGAATTTGGACAACGTCGTGCTCTAACCGCTGGCCTCTGTGTGCATATGCAGAGTTGCTCAGAGTGCTGATCTTGCTTTTATACGCACAGACTCCACCTGCTGTTGCGTGCCTGACGACGACTAAAAATACCCTAAAGGCATAGTGCGCAGGGGCTATCGATCCAGATTCAAGGACAGGCCGATATACAACTCTGTCACACCTACAGATGGCCCACAGGACGCGGTTCTGGATGCCAGAGCGAGCGGGTGACTGACGTTAAGATTGGCACATGGTGTAACAGGTGTCCAGGCTGTGCTAATTGCACCGTACACATCACATTATTGTGTCTCCGCCCGCGTTTTTCCCACTGGTTGAAATCTCGATGCCTTACAGTAAACGCTGCCATATCTCTGAGTTAATAAGAAAAGCATTTTAGTGCCGTGGGGATAGCGTTCGCACCCTTTCCCGGGTGGATTCCTATTCTCAGCTGACCAGGGGTCTATTTATCAAGCTGACAGATCTCTGGGGTTTAATTAAAAAGTGCTGCATTGTATTTTTTATTTATTTATTTATTGTAAGTTTGGATCTCTACTGCGTTCTACTGCAGTGTGAAACGTTTTTTTTTTTGTCTGCGACAAATGTGTGACAATTTGGTGACAGTTTAAGCCAAATTTTATAAAAGAATGAACAGATTTTAACAACTTCTCCTAAACAACTTAACAACTTCTAATAAATAAATAGAGAGAAACCAATTTTTATTGTGCAATATACTAGTACAAAAAAAGTATTGCAGTACTAGAATTTTGGAAAATGAGCCACGGGAATCTTTTAAAGAATAACAGTAGCAACAGGAGCAATTCGTCAGTTATAACGTGAGCGAAATAGACGTGCACCTGAACATAACGGCACCTCTGTACACACTTGTGGTTTTAAAGTGTTGTAGAGTTTTTTTAGGTTTGATATTGGAACTTTCATTATACATTAAAGATTCCGATTTTTTTTTATTTTTTAAGAAATAAAACAACGATCAAACTGTATTTTCTTATTTTGGCATATACGCAAGTACAACTGAATATATTTGTACATTTTCTACGGTGAAAACCCAGTGAATCTAATACAGATGGGGGTAAAAATCGACTCGGATATGTATTGCTATTCTTTTGTGTGGCAAAACTCTAAAATGGATTTTATTATTTTTTTTAAAACTTTTTTTTTCTTTTTTTTTCAATTTCTACAATGCTGCATGTGGTGCACTTTAACATCCTGTGTATTAGGAGAAAATTATTTGGTAACATTTTAAAATTCGAACTAATTTTAAAAAAAGTTGGGACGTTTATGAAATTTTATATTTACAGGATCGCAATACAAATCAATTCACCACTGAGGTATCGGAGTTATTGCATCGGAAGTTCTACAGTGATTCCCATCTCTAGAATCTAATCTTTCACAAACTCTGACCACTGCCTCTTTATAGTAATGGAGTCAGTTAGGGAGCATCTAAAAACTGCATGACCTGTGAAAGTACAGTATGTAATTCTACAAAGATTAAAGGCATCTGTTTCACAGTTTATCTAAATACATTTGCAGTGTTAAAATACAGAAATTATAGGTTTCTATATTCCACTTCAGTTCTATTTTATTTAATTGTATTATTTTATTTGTACATAATGTAAATTTTTATTTTATGCTGTACTTTATATTCTTATTGAAAACTTTCCAATAAGAATTTTTCTTATTTTTAAATGTTTAGGTCATCAGTGGCAATATAAGCGTTTCACTTCATATCATACTGTGTAGGACTGCCTATGTGACAAATAAAATTCGAATTAGAATTTTTTAGAATACAGATAAAATAAGATACAGAATTTGTTTATTTTTTGTTTGCATATGTATTTTATTAATGATTATTAATGATGCACACTTTTAAGTGAGTGATCACACTTATAAACTTGTTGTACCCGGGAATAGTCTTAGTAATGGTTTTTAAGTGAGGAAAAAAGTTATAAAGAACAGGATACATTTAATTAATCATTAAACCATGTCATTTTTTAAAATGTAATATTGAGTCTGGATATTTATAAAAAATTGTGATATTTATAGAATCGCAATTTTAATGCATTAACTCGTGATGATATCGGATCGGGAGGTGACTTGTGATTCCCATCCATACGAACCCTGCTGTGAAGTGTAGTTGTTAGCATTTATCCTCTTAGCATTCATCCACTTACAGTACCAGTTATTCTCCACATATTTTTTAAAGGAAGAAAACATATATATATATATATATATATATATATAGATATATTATAATTCTGTTCTTAAATAAGTCTTTTTTTTTGTATGTGAGAAATGCTGCATTTGTTTTAATGTCATTCAGAAACGCCTCTTTTTCTCTTTCATTCTTATTCATAGTCAAAATAGCTAAAAAAGATCAAGAACTATCATATAATAATCTAACTAAGGCCAGATTTATTTATTTATTTATTTTTTTAAAGAAGACTGAATTTACCAGAGAAAATAAAACGGTTCAATGTTTATTCAGAAACACTCGATTTAGCTTTAACTTGACAGCTAAGCGCAGCAACTGTAGTCGTCTGGCTGGCAGATGAGGGCTGTTAGCTTAGCAGAATTAGCCATGTGGTGAGGAGATAAATGGCTCTAATGAGGAAAGCTGTCAGCGCTAAGCAGAGATACAGCACAGCTCTGGACACAAAAAACACCCCTCCATAACCCTGCTGAGGCACAATTCTCAGGGCTAGCGCTGCGGTTAGCATAACGATTTAGAAGGACGCTGAAGTGTTTTAATAGTGAAATATAGTGCACAGGCTCATTACTATGGGGAAATTTTATTTTAGTTTAATTTAACCCCGATTTTGGTAGATGGTGGTGGTAGATTTTACTTTTGACATTTTTTTCAACCATTAAAAAATAAAAAAATAATTCTTTTGAGATCCCCTCATGATTTTTTTTTTTTGCCTATTTCTGTCTATATGATTGAGTGTTATGTGGTTATATACACTACAGATCTTCAGGAAGCTTTAAGCATGTCTCCTGGGAATTTTAAGCAGCCTTTTCAGCCTCCCAAAGTGGAACTAATAATTCCCTCACGATATAATTATTGTTGATGTTTAATGAGATGGTTGCCGTGGTTACCTTAGGGTCTTCATTTCTGCCCTTTCACTTCTTCTGGATGAATGATGTATTTAAGGTCCAATCAGAAATGGAACGCCCTAAGGTGACCTAGCATGGCTCTAGGTACCGGGGTAACCATGGCAATCATCTCATGAAAGATCAACAAAAATGATATTGTAAGGGGAAAAAGTCAAGGGGGTGAATACTTATACTTATGCCCAGCATTAATACAAGCTGATCTCTTTTCTTCTATCGCATGTTTAGTGTCATGTTTAAACTACAAAACCAACATCAAAATTAAACATGATACTAAACGCGTGTTTTGGAAGCTTCCTGACAGCTGTTGAAGTAAGTGTTGCTCTTGTCCATGGGGGTTTTCATCATCCCCGTCTATGTTTGCTCTCTAAGGGCCTTGCCACTCGTCTTGTTACCACGGTAACCGCACCCAGGCCTTGGGGGGGGGGGGGGGGGGCCATTGGGTTGGAG
>JAAGKR010009270.1:0-11713 GCA_011419295.1 Clarias macrocephalus | reverse complement strand
CGCCCCCCCCCCCCATGAGGTGTGGCTACTTAAGAAACGGCTTAGCTTTCTGTTTTTGGCCAATCACAGGGCACGGAGATGGAGTGCGTGTTGTCCCAGGGGACGTCGATAAGAAGTCTTTAAACGTGAGACAGAGAAAAGAAAAGACATCAGTGTGACCTTTTTAAAAATATGACTGAGGTATATTAACGCTGTGCATAAATATTCACCCCCTTGACTTTTTTTTTTTTTTTCTTTCTACATTTTGGAATATTACAACCTGAAACAGAAATGAACGTTGATTGGGATTTTTATGTCATAAATCTGTTCAAATTGAAAGTACCGAAATAGACCGAAACAAGATGATTCCACAAGTATTCACCCTCCCTCCCCCCCACACACACATAGACACACACACACACACACACACACGCACACAAATCCCCCTTAATTCGGTCTCTTCCCGGTCTTCACGAGAAGAGACAGAATTAATTAAATGGAAGTGACCCTTTGTGTAAATAAAGTGTCATGTGACCTCAGTGTAAATACACCTGTTCCTGGAAGAACCAGTGTGTTAGAGGACAGACCTAAATAAACACTTGTCAGGAACACCCAAGAGCCATCAAGACTGATCAAGTTAAAATCGATAAGTGTTTCTACCAATCTGTATTAATTATAGTTTCAGAGTAAATGAAAAAGAATACCAAAGAGCATCAGTAAATCCAGTATTTTACAAATACACAGGCACAACTGTTGCTTGGAGGTGCTGAAGGAGGCCATCTACAGTAAATCGTGATTATATAATCTTTCTATTTGGTTTCAGGTTGTAACATGACGAAGTGTAAAAAAAAAAAAAAAAAATTCAGTGGGGGGTGAATACTTATGCAAGCTATTGTTAGTTCCAGGCTCGTGTTCTTTGTAATACTATCAGTAAGAGCGTGTCTTGAATAGTGTGTATTATGCTGAAAACTCCTCCCAGGGAGATAGAGTGAGAGAGAGAAAGAGATATGATTGACAGATAGAGAAAAAGATCTGGCCCAGATTTGGCAAAGCCGCACTAATATACTGTATAGTGATTGTTGAATCTGGATTTTGTGTGTGTGTGTAGATGGGACTTGGTGTGTGGGCATGCTGGAAATGGTTGTGTCTTTTTTTAGAGAGTTGTACTCTCGAGTATCACTCGGCTCATAATTACAGCCCAGGCAATTCAGTCTTTTGCATAATCGCTTGATCTCATGACCCGACACTGCACCGGTTACATCAGCCACCTTCTGAGCTCACAGAGCAAACGCGTACATCATCGGTGTCATTTAAGATCTAAAAACCTTCACACTTTATGGCGAACACAAATGATACAGAAATGCAGTTTTAAGGGCTGAAGTCTTATTTGCTTCTTGTTATTAACCTGAGAGGGAATGCAAGGGAGGAGATGGAACATCAGTGATGGATGTCGGAACTAAACAAACAGGATTCCATACATTCCTTACATAGTTACATTGAAAAATCAGCAAAGCTTATTTAATGTCTCTTATAGCCTTTTTGTTCATATTCTAGACAACAGCAGCATTGGCAAAAAGCAAACTTCTGGACCTGACTGCCATCTTGTGGCCAAACTGGGATTTGTTAGGCTTTCTTTGTTGTGTATTAACAGTTTTTAAAAAAATTGCCAAAACCCTCAAAATACTTTTGATTTATAATGTTTAATAGTAAATTCTAAAATCTGATTAGTCAGTAGGTTGTTAATTATGTTTCTATAAAATATAGTTCCTGTTGCATTTTTTTATGCACTTAATACTGATTCAGTATTGTTTCTACAGTAACAACTGAATCAAAGGATGTCTGTGGCAGCATCTAAAATGATTTAAAAGAGTCTAAAGGTTGATGTGTCAAGCATTTATGGAAGGAGTCTCCAGTGTCAGGGCTTTGTGCATGTCAAAATTAAATATGTGCACAAACCAAGAAAGGAAGGCATTCATTTTGGCTTTTTACATTTTATAAAAAGATGTACATTTTACATTTAAAAGAGATTCAAGCATTGATGTCCTATATAGTACTGTAGTTTATTTAACTAACACCAGGTGGAGACACAGCCTGAGACTCTCGTGTGTCACCTTACCACAGTAGTTCACAATGAAATGAAATAAAAATGTATAAAAATAATCCCAAGTCTCACCTGTACACCTGACATTTTTTCTGTGCAACATAATTTAAGGTCTTATCCTTCTAATTCGATTTTTAAATTTAGTTGATATGTCGTGAAATAGCACAAGATCATGGTAATTTAATATGAACTTAACTTCTAATGTCCAAATCCAAATGTTACCACTAGGAAGTGCTATTTCAGTGGGCTTTGCATAGGTGTATGTCAAAATATCAAAATGCTATGGTTTACTGATCTGTGTGTGTGTGTGTGTGTGTGTGTGTGTGTGTGTGTGTGTGTGTGTGTGAGGAGAGAGAGTGAAGTACCTTTTGTGCGTTGTAATATCAGCTTTCTGAGAGCAGGCTAAATTGAGCCTGTGTGTGAGGACAGAGCCTCTTTTGTCCCACCGCCATCCCAGCATGCCTTTGTGAGTACAAAGGTGGCCCAGTGCTGGAGAACGGTGTGGCAGTAGGAAAAAGGACAGGGAGCACTGTGTGCTGCCACGCACATTCACTCACTCACTCTCACACACACACACACACACACACACACACACACACACACACACACACATACATACACACACACACACACACACATACATACACACACACACACACATACATACACACACACACACATACATACACACACACACATACATACACACACACACACACATAGACATACACATACACACACACACACACACACACACACACACACACACACACACACACACACTCCATGCTCAGTGAGACGTCTCATTGAGGAGCTGCTTTGCGCACGTGGAGGATTTACCTCCTCTTTAGATCAGATGTGTTTTTATTTTACATTCTATAATTTTCCCAGTAAAAATTAATGTAATCCTTTAAGACGCCCCGTCCCTGAGGTCTGATAAAATTCCAATTTCAATAAATTTTTTTTTTTTTTGAGTCTGCCGGTTGGCTTACGTCTTTTGTGTGCACTGTTTTACATTTACAGTTGCGTGTGAAAGTTTACATCCCCTCAAGCTCAGATGAAGTGGACAAAGAAGGCGTTTTGTTTGTGAAGTTTGATAGATTCGTAACACAAGTAACAAAAAATGCATTTTATTCTATATATAAAAAAAGAAAGCCTTAAAAAATATTTTTGTTTAAAACACAACACATTTTGTAAATCAACCCAGGTATATAAAGAACATATAAGTTAACATATAACAATTAATATTAAATGTGAAATAAGGAAACAATTTTGTTTACTGTTTTCTACAAGTTTTGGGAAGGTTGGTATTTTTTTATTGGATTTTTATTCATTTCTTTTGTTGATGTTTTTGTTTTGTTTCTTTTCTCTTTTTCTCTTGATCTTTTTGTTTGTTTTCAAAAATTTTCTTGTTTCTAATCTATAAACTATAGGAATGTTTTGACATGGCATGAGTTTACATTTAAACCCCCTTTTAAGTTTAAATGTCTTTCTTGTACCTCAAATTGTTTGAATCTACTTCTAATGCTAGTTATTGATGTTGCTCAATAGAGTTGGTAATATGTTTTTTAAAAAAGTGACATGGACTTTTAACTTGTGGCTGGAAGATATGACCAAAAAAAAAAAAAGGCTTTTGTGTAAATCTGTCATCAACAAGATAGAGTTCACAGTCCAATATAGCTCTGAGCCAAAATGACGCACGTTTAAGTGCGCAGTAAACACCATGTAGCACTGTCCTCCCCCCGATGTCTTCCCAGGGCTGCCTTTAAACGAGGTCAGCTGACCCTGTTGCATCACCGGGATTTCTCTCGTGATTTGGAGGCGCAGTCTAGCGAGAATATAATGCGGAACCAAAACACCAAATCTGTGTTTTTTTTTTTTTAATGCTTTACATTTGTATATTTGTACGTGGTTTAAGGCACCGTGTGTTAGGCACCGTGAGTGACCGCCCGACGTTTCCACAAGGTTTGGCAGGGTCTGCGGACTTCAGCGAAAAGCGGCAAAAAAATTTAAACACATTTCATTTTTCATGTGGAAAGATTAGAAATACTACTACGCCAAATCTGCAAAAACTTGCAGGGAATCGCAATAAACCCTGCCACCGCAAAAAAACACTTGGGTGAGATAGGGGTGTAAGACTCACTTTGGTGGACTTGTGAACGAATCTGACTTATGAACGTGCTCCCGGTACCAAACTTATTTGCCAGACGGAGATTACCTGTATTATTGTTTATTCATTTATTTATTTGTATTTATTTATTTATTTAGTTAGTTTAATTAAATTATCTGCCCTCTGTTTTTGTAACATTTTTTTTTCAAGTACAGCATCATTATACGATAATCTGAGGCAGAATTTATGTTTATCCCTCCTATTATACAGGAATATGTTTAAAACATTTTTTTTTATCTGTTAGTGTGTTTAGTTTTATTTCAATGTGTAAAAACACAGGAGTTACGGCTCTTCTTAAACGCTGCTTGTTTCTGTATTTGAACAGTCCTCCGATTCCATTCAATCGCTCCCACTTATAGTGCAAGAGTGTACCAACTGCAGCTCTTAACCCGCAATGTGCATGTTTTGTGCAAGACATCCTCATTTCTATTCTCTTTCTGTTTCCTCTGCAGGATTTGGAGATTGTGTATTCCTATTTGCACGGTATGGAGGCGCTGTCCAATCTCCGAGAACATCAGCTAAGGTAAAAGTGAGCGTGTGGGCGGATGGATTTGGTAGAGTTGTAGAGTGGGATGAATATATGAATGCTAATATTTGTATATCAGAGTCAGAATGTACAGGCAACCCATAGTCAGTCACAAGCGAAGATACATGCAAAATAGGAAAGAAAAAAAAATCCAGTGGCAGAAACTGAACAGATACATAGATTATTGAACAGAAATATGCAAAATCAAAATATTACACTGGTTCATTTGTTTGTTTAAATTTAATTATTAACTAAGAAATTATTCAACTAATTTAATAATAAGATTAAATAAATGAGTTATTAATTAATCATCAAAGAAAAGCCACTTGACCTGGCTAAGGACGTTTTTGGCGTCCCCTAGTGCCCCAGTCAGTTTATTTTGTTGTTGGATAAAATAGCACAGTTATGCTTTCAGTTGATTTGTAGAACATTTTAAGTTTTTTTTAGTGCTTCAGATGTGTCATTTTAATCTATAACAATCCCATACAGATTTAATCTAGATTTCTAAGCACGCCCATGTTTATGGTGGCATCACTAATCAGGTGTTATGGTTGACACTTCCGTGAGGATGTTTTACACTGATATTGATACCTGGCAGACATGCTCATACGGTGGATAAATTCGGGTTTATTGTGGGGCAGTGTGGGCTGGACATACCCACACTTATCATTCTAAGACCCCATATGGCGCAGCCTATGCAGCACACACAGCTGTTTTGCCCTTTTGGGTCCCTTTGTGGGTTTTCTGCAAGTGAGCCCAATTGTGGGCTTGCCCACAGCAAACCCACACGATTACAGGACTACCCCTGTAGGGGTCCATGAGCTGTTTGGCTCTTTTGGGCCCCTATGAGGTGGCCCGCACTGGCATGTTTGCTGGGTACAGTATGTGGTAAATACAGTTTTTATAAATTAAATTCCCTAAACCTATTGATGCATGTTATAGTACAATGAAAAATCAGCCCATCGTACGGTTTCTAATTTTCGATGGAACACGACGTGTTTGTAGATGCTGTATCTATATTGTTTCTGATTTGCTTTCATTTCTTTTTAATATTACATATCCACATCTATGTTTATGGGCTCAATAAATTACCCGTGTGGCCAACATCTTTAATGATAATGTTTGCTAGAAAAAGTTATAAGCACTCAAATAAAGCTACTTCAACACCGGAATAAAGAAAAGTATGTTTCTACAGAAACATAAAGTTTAAATTGTGACTTATTTGTTTAAATTGTTTTTTTATTTACCAGAAAGCAAATAATTTGTATGACTGCTTACTTAAAAAATCATGGCAACTGGGAAATGACGATAGAAGCTAGCTACAAGGGAGAGGCTAACAGTTTTCCTAGCATGTAGCTGGTAAGGCATGGTCAGAGCCATTTCAAAGGTAAAGTGACCTTGCAAACAGAACAAACTTACTGAAAATATCAATATTTACCTCAGTTATGGGGGTAAATCGCAAGTAACAGGGTCTTTACTGCTACAAATAGACCATAATTACAGTTAGCATGAACCAAAGCCCATGGACCTCGTAGTAGAATTCACTAGGGACGTTTGGCTTCAGGAACAACATGTTTTATATGAAATCTTTTTCAAATACCGTAAACGTTGAGTGGAAAGGACAAAAAAACATGCAGAAACTCTACAGTACAGTATTAGTGAGGTATTTTTTTTTTTCTTCCTCCGGAGTCTCAACCTCTTTGAAAGGTTTCTCAGGTCATTGTTTGTCCTCAGACAGGATTAGCTTCAGGAACAACAACACCGCTAAACCGCATGACTTGGGTGTTCCAGAACATTCCAAACCCTGAGGTCTGCAAGGCCCCTCAGTGGTCTCCGGGCGTCCTCAGAAATGCCCGTCACAGGAACCCACGTTAAAATTTCAACAGCAGCAGGCAGAGTGTGGTTTCTGACTTTAATGTAGTGTTTAGGAATGGGTTGCGCTGTTCTGCGGTGCCGTGAGAGTCCAAATAATCAAACAGAAAGCATCATTTTGTTTTCTTAAAGGTGTGTGATGTTTGAAGTGCGGGTGGGTTGGAGTGGAGTGGAGTGGGGGAGGTGAGTGATGGGGTTTACCTCAGCGAGCCTTCGTGGTGACGGCACTCTTTATGAAAAACTCCCATTTTATGAGTTTTACAGTAAACTGTTGGAAAAAAACATTTTCTTATAAGAATGTTATAAAAAAAAAAAAGCGATTGCGTTTTTGTGCGCCGCTACCTCAACATACAACGATGGCAGTAAAATATAACGCAAATTACGTTCAACTGGGACGAGAAGTAAACATTAAGTTCTTGAAAAACATGATAAGCGATGTCTGTTGATTGTGCAGGACGTGTGTTTGACACATTGTTGCACCACTCAAATTTTAAATAATTTTCAAATATGTATTCATGATTTATATTTATTATTTTCCTGGAAATATGACACAGGAGTGAAATAAATAAATAAATAAATAAATAAATAAATAAAGTGTTGCAAACAAATCCCATATGCAAAAAT
This sequence comes from Clarias macrocephalus, assembly GCA_011419295.1. Taxonomy (NCBI): domain Eukaryota; kingdom Metazoa; phylum Chordata; class Actinopteri; order Siluriformes; family Clariidae; genus Clarias; species Clarias macrocephalus. Next base: position 4,441 of record JAAGKR010009270.1, on the reverse strand, counting down.
GCTCTTTCCGTTTAAAACACCTTTCGTCAATCCTTTTTAAAACAAGCTCTGTTTTTGTTTCTAATAAGAAGACATGGATTTGGATGAAAGAAAGAAAGAAAAAAAAAAAAAAAAAGACACTCCAACTGCCGAACTACATTAGTTTTCACAGCCTTTCTCTCTGTCTCTCTCTCTCTCTCTTTGCAGGATGATGTGTGAAACCGTGCGTTATGAAAGACATGAAGCAAATGAAGTTCTTTACTAGTAAGTTTTCTTTTTTCCCTCCTTTCTTTAGGAAAAAAACACCTTTAACACAGTACAACACCAATAAAAATGCTGATGTTTTAAGTGTGGACATGTTGCATTTCTTTGGATCTTTGGAGATGCCACAGATACTCATATTGATCTTCATCTTGTGCACTGACCCACATTTGGCTCCTTTTCATTTCTGTAACAGTGTGTGTGTGTGTGTAGGGGGTGTGTGATTTGTAAGTCCCCCATGTTTTGGGGGGCCTGTTCAGACATTGTCCTGCTTCTGTTCTGATCTGCCTGGATTGGAAAGCAAATTCGCGCAAACACACACACACACACACACACACACACACACACACACACACACACACACACACACACACTGTCCCAAGTGTGTTTCCAGCAGCACCCCCATAAGCAGACACACCCCACCAATTTCACACTCCATTTTCTTCTCCTCCCCGAGGCAGACGAAGGATTCGGGTCTCGCTCCGGGTCAGTACACAATGCCCATGAAGATGAGAAGCTCATTTACTGAGCTGTCCTGTTGTGTGTGTGAGTGAGTGAGAGAGAGAGAGAGAGAGAGAGAGAGAGAGAAAGAGGGCGGTGTGTGTTAATACTGTATGACCTTGTGTAATATGGTGATAGCAGATGACATCATATTATTTATAAGGTATTACTGAATTTTTATATTATTATAGTTTAATCATGTTTTTTCCAAATTTATTTATAAATAGAATAATATTTATGATAAAATATAATGTATATTATATGTCATAAGATAATAATAATAATAATAATAATAAAGATTTCAAGACTTGCGTATAATTTCAAGATATTTTTATTCACGGTTTTAATACTTGTTTTCAAGCATTACTTTCTTTCCCTTTTTTCCTGATAAATAAACACATTTATTTTCTTATTATTCTGTTACAATTCTTTAAAAAAAATAAAAAATACACTTTAAAGAGCCACTTTAGCCTAGAAGGTAGTGTTGCCTTCTCCAAAGCTTTCGGGGAGTCGTCGTATCCACGTGGGTTTTCTTCGGGCTCTTCGGGTTTGTTTCCATGTCCAAAAAATATGCCACATACCCCTGTATGTTAATTTGTGTAAATGTTTGTTTTTTTTGTGCGTGTGTCATTCTGTAATGGACGGGAGCGTATTCCCGTCTTGTACCAAGCTTTCCTGACCTGACCGGACCGGACCGGACCGGACCTGACCTGGGCTCTGACCACGACCCGGACCAGGATGAAGCGCCTGGTGAAGACTGAGGAATTTTCACCTGAAGTATATTACATGAAGGAAAAAAAAAAAACTTGAATGATTTTATTTTTCACACACATTGGCTGGACATGATCTGTACCATCTTCCGTATTGTATTCAAGGTTACAAACCTTATGCCAGTTCAAAGGTCTTACACAAATATAGCTCTAATGCAGCATAAACTACAGTATAGTGTCGTGTGTGTGTGTGTGTGTGTGTGTGTGTGTGTGTGTGTGTGTGTGTGTGTGTGTGTGTGTGTGTGTGTAAAATCAGCATGTCATTAGCTTTACTGTGAAACCTTTAACTGTTTCACAAAATGTGTGAAGCTGCCATATGGAGGCTGGAATGCTAAACAAAAGCCTGCTGTGTTGATGATTGGAAGTGTGTGTGTGTGTGTGTGTGTGTGTGTGTGTGTGTGTGTGTGTGTGTGTAGGGTGGCGTGCCCAGGATTACCTATCTCAGTAGGAAAGCAATAACATAGTATGTAAATACTTAGAATAAAAAAGACAGATGTGATGTGGCGCTTGGTCTCACCACACAGAGACACTTTCATCACCATGATGTTGATTATTTTTCCTAGAAGAAAATAATAATTTGTGCAAAGTGGTCTCCTCCCCTTTTCTGTCCTGTTTCCTCTGATTGGCTTATTCAGGATTTATGCTTGTAGGTTTCAATAGAAGTCAGATAGGCGCCCTATGTAGTGCGCACTAAAACCCTAGCGCCAGGGTTCCAGTGATTTCAGACGCTGCAGCAGCTGGCTTCTGTTTCACGCTGATAAACCACCGCTGTGCTTTATTAACTAGCTCTCGGCTTTAAAGCTGCACAATAGCACTCGGTGCACGTTTCCATGCCCCCCCCCCCCTCCTCCCCCGCCACACACACACACACACACACACACACACGCTGTGTTAATTTAAATGGCTGCAACATGTCTGTGCAGCGGCGATGCTCATAAAGTCTCACCGTCGCGTGTGTCGTGATTACATTTAATTATGGGGTTTATGTTCGATACATCAAGGCCGTGTAAAGAGAAATAAGCTTTTACTGCTTCGGTTTCAATTAGAACGTTACGGCCGTTTAATGCATGCAAGCTGGGCACTGAGGACCTAATTCAGTTTAAACGTCCCTTGTATGTGTGTGTGTTAGTGTTGGAGTGTGTGTTAAAGCACATTGCATACAAGTGCTATAGTGGATCTTAGTGATCCATCATGATATACTGTACAGTACAGTAGCCCCCCCCTCCCCCCACACACACTTCTCCATGGATACGATTTCCAGCACAGACACACACACACACACACACACACACGTCCTTCTCTTCCCTTCCTTAATTATTTATAGCTTCCTCGATACTTTAATATAGAAAACTAATCAAATACAGGATGGTGAGTTGTGGCCCGTCATGAAGCCAGAATTTTCCTTACTACCCACAAGTCGATTATTTTCTAATAACTGCATGTTTTGAAATGGCTTATTTTACTTATATCACAAGAATTTGCCCAAAACTACATAGACTATCACTCAGAAGCTTGGGATCACTTTCTAACTCCATGGTCGTTCCTGATTTTTATTTCTTTTTGCAATGAAAAGCAATGTTGACGGCGTCCAAAATATATAATAATCGTCTCTGAACAGTTGATATTGAGATGCATCTGCTACTTCTGCTCTGCAAAGCTTCATAACGGCTCTAATCTGAGGTGCTGTTTGAGGTTAATTGGTGATTTCTGAGGCCGGTGACTCTAAATGTAACTCTAAAGTAAACTCTAAACTTCTCCTCTGCAGCAGAGCTAAGTTTTGGTCTTGTTTCCCTGGGAAGGTCTTTATGAGAGACCGTTTCATCATGGAGCTTGATGGGTTTTTACAAAGCACTTGACACAATACTGTTCTTGCAAGAAGTGTTCCAGAACAGCTGACTTTCATGTATTAAAATAACAACTGACTGTCGTTGTTGTGCGGCACGGTGGTGTTGTGGTTAGCACTGTCGCCTTGCACCTCCAGGGTCCGGGTTCGATTCCTGTCTGTGTGCATGGAGTTCGCATGTTCTCCCTGTGCTTGGTGGGTTTCTTTCGGGTACCCCGATATCCTCCCACAGTTCAAGGACATTCAGATTAGGCTAATTGATGTTCCCAAATTGCCCGTAGTTTGTGAGTGTATGTGTGTGCCCTGCGAGGGATTGGCACCCTGTTCAGGATGTGCATCCTGCCTTGTGCCCCAAGCCTTCTGGTATAGGCTCCAGGCCCCCGTGACCTTGAATACAGGATACAGAGGTATAGAAGATGAGTGAGTGAATGTCGTTGTTGTAACATAATTACCTAATTCCATATGCGTTATTTCATAGTTTTGAAATCTAATTGTTGTAAAATGTAGAAAATAAATCACTAAACAAAAACAAATACATTTGCAAGTGATCCCAAACTTAGAAGTAGCGTATATAAATGGATGTACTGTATGTGGATGTGTGTGTGTGTACATATATATATACAGTACAGACCAAAAGTTTGGACACACCTTCTCATTCAAAGAGGTTGAATTTGTATTATGGCAAGAAAAAAGCAAGAAAGTAAAGAAAAACGAGCGGCCGTCATTACTTTAAGAAATGAAGGTCAGTCAGTCGGAAAAATTGGGAAAACTTTGAAAGTGTCCCCAAGTGCAGTCACAAAAACCATCGAGCGCTACAAAGAAACTGGCTCACATGCGGACCGGCCCAGGAAAGGAAGACGGAGAGTCGCCTCTGCTGCGGAGGATAAGTTCATCCGAGTCACCAGCCTCAGAAATCGCAGGTTAACAGCAGCTCAGATCAGAGAGCAGGTCAATGCCACACAGAGTTCTAGCAGCAGACACGTCTCTAGAACAACTGTTAAGAGGAGACTGTGTGAATCAGGCCTTCATGGTAGAATATCTGCTAGGAAACCACTGCTAAGGACAGGCAACAAGCAGAAGAGACGCG
>JAAGKR010009269.1:0-27293 GCA_011419295.1 Clarias macrocephalus | reverse complement strand
AAGGCACACCTGTGAGGTGGGATGGATTATCTCGGCAAAGGAGAAGTGCTCACTATCACAGATTTTGACAGATTTGTGAACAATATTTGAGAGATATGTGTATTATTTTGTGTATGTAGAAAATGTTTCAGATCTTTGAGTTCATCTCATAAAAAATGGGAGCAAAAACAAGTGTTGCGTTTATATTTTTGTTCAGTATATATATATATATATATATCTTTATTGTCTGCCCAACTTCATTCCCTTTCTTGTTTATGGACACTTTTGTGTTTCTCTAATTACTTACTCTGTTTATACATTTTCCCTCCTTTGATGACAAATATTATTATTACTTTTCTATTGTCTTTGTGCTGTGAGGTACTCTTTGTTTTCATGCATTTCATGATTTCTTATACCCTATCTTGCTTTAATCTAATTCTTTATCTATTCTGCTTTATGATCTTTTCTGGGCTTGCAGGATATCCAGAAAGTCCAGGGAATTTAGTTATTATATAGGCTGTTAATTTGCTTTTTGGCTTGAGCAGTTGGTGCAGATTGTATATATATAACATTTTAGGATTTAAAAATGGTACTAAAATAAAGAATTTAAATAAAAAAGGCTAGCTGAACAACCTCTTTTATAGAGTATAAAGGGTAAACATCTTGTGGATTTGTTTTTTTCTCAGGGGTATTTAATAAAGTAATATATTTAATGTGTGTAAAAAGAAAAGTGTGTATTAGTGATAAAAAATGAATAAATAAATAAATAAAACCTTTAATGTCATTATGGCTCTTCATTTTATCATTCAGAGTGTCTTTGAACAACTTCTCTAGATTTTGCTGCGTTTCTGTCTCTCTCGTCCAGTAATCTGGATCATAAGCTTCAATCCCCTTTGCCCACTCTTCCTTTGGGATTGTCTTCCTGCTGTTGCTGTCATAGCACATGAACTGCTGTCCATCAACCAGGCCAACAGTAGTGAATTCTGGGAACTGTGTACCTGGTGTGACTGCTGTGTAAAGGTACTGCAAAGAGTTTGTGTCTGTAAAAGTTGAAATGGTGTATATAGTTAATCACACATTAGTAATTGACAGTTTCAATCAGAATGACGTAATAAACATTCCCACCTACTGAGTGAATTAATAATGCCGACATATGACAACATAATTAAAGTGGAATTGCCCAAGACATAAACTCAATAGAAAATGCGTAGAATGGACAGAATATTTTTAAAATATTGGTTATTTTTTAGGCAAAGTATGCAAAGCATGTGATCTATACCACAAGCATGTGGTACAATGACAAAAAGTGAAGTGAAATTGGAGCACTTTTAGCTTTCAATTTGTTTCATTTTAGATGGCATTTTGAGGACAGAAAGGAACCATTTTGAAAATAGCCCAAGTCAGGCAATGTACTGTATGTTGAATATTAATATGTACTTTTACATAAGCTTACGAAATATGCATAAACATTTATGATAAGTAAATTGGAACATGCTACTTTTTTTTCAATTTAATTCAATTAAATTGTATTTGCATAGTCACAAAGCAGCTATACCCAATCGAAAGAAAATTATGGACATTTGTATGAAATGTGAAAAATTTGTATGAATCAAAATGAGTAGATGTTCAGTCTTTCATTCACTAAAATGGGAAAGAGTGGGGGTAAACTTTATCATTTAAAGTTTTAACTTTAAAGTGACAAAAACAGCAGCTTCACAATTCAATTCAGTTTTACCCTTTAAAAGAGAAAAAATAGTTTTTTTTTTTCTCTAAATTATAAACTATGCAAAATAATGAACATTTTTATCTGTGTAAAACTAAACAAATACATTTTGAGAATTTGAGATTTAATATTGTTAACAAAATGTACTATAGGCTTACCATATCTTAAAAATAAAATTCTCCCAAAAATATTAATGGGAACAACAACAACAACAACAACAACAAAAGTTGCTGACTCATGGGAAACAATAGTAATAGTGTACTTTGTATTTTTCAAAACAAAATTGAAAGCACATGAAAATTCATTTGTGAATCGATTTTGAACTCAAAGGCCATGCGTGCTCTGGGTCAGTATAAAAAAGTATTTTAAAAAGTATACATTTTAATATATTCTGAAAAATATATGAATGAATCTAAAATGTAAAATACATTTTATAATAATCAGCTAACACATAATCTAAATAAAAGTATAATTTTCACAAGTAGGCCTGTAGTGTGTCTGCTACCATGTTACCATGTGAACTTTTCTAACAGTAACAGAAAAACACTTTTAATATCATACTTTTTTATTTCACTTACATGTAAATGTGAGAAGTGCCATTTATGCATGGTCTCCTGTCAAATTTAACAAATATATACAGAATATAGCTTTCTATTTTTTTTAAACAATTTTATACTCACCTGATGATGAAAGATGAAAAGAAAATGAGAGAAAAAGGAGAAATCTGTATGTTTCATCTCTCCTTTGCTTCATACTCCAGTTAATAATAAAAAAACAGATAAAACATAAATAATAAATAAATAAATAAATAAATAATATTGTGAAGAATCTAAATAGTAGTAATAATAGTAAATAATATTAATATAATAATAAAGAAAGGCAAAGTCTTTTATACCTGCAGTAACCGTAGGGTCACTCTGGCTCTGCTCTTGGGTGTTTTTAATGTGTATGGCATTAGAAGATCTGAAAGGAAATCTGATCCAGCATATCTGATATCTTACTTTCAATTTTTGTTCTGCTTTAAAGAAATTTCACATGATCACATGATGTCACAGGCTTTAGGTCCTCATAAGGTCTGCAGAGAGAGAAACATATCCAGGAAGCATTAAAGGCTGTACATTATTACCATACATTTTGTGCCAATTTTTTAAAAATTTTTTCAGGGAGAGGTTGTTGGTTATTTACATGCCTTTACCTGATTGAGGTGGAGCTGAGCAGTATGCACTGGGTGTTCTGGTGCCTTTCTATAATGGCCAAGATTGACCTTTTTTGCTGGTTTGTGTTGCATTGGCTATTTTGATGGGATTGGACAAGACATGCTAACCTTTGGTCCCAACAGGCATACATGAGGTTTGGGTACCCATGATCGTGTCACCAGTTTACTGGTGTATAATTCATAATCAGTGTTTTTCACTTCCCCTCGTGGTAGTGTTTATGTTATGGTTGATCAGTGAATATACACTGATGATTAATCTAACTTGAATGATGCATAAATAATGTACTTTATGTAAAGTTTAAGTAAAGTTCCCTCAGTTCATCAATATTAGCCTGATTTTGTCAGCTAAGCACTATGTACTGTACATTTGCAGTAATTTCCAAACTTCATATTATTAAAACACCAGTAATATGCTCTTTTAATCATTATTTCTAACAAAATTATTTTATTAAAATGTCAATTTCTGCTTTATGGATGCTTGGCTTAAGTGAGTAAAAATGTACAAATTCACAGAATGTGGCTAGCAGTCAATATTTTAGGAACTAATGTTAACATATGGCTTTTTGATTAGGCCAAAATAATGTAATTTTTGTAATTTAAACTAAAATGCCTAATTCTTATATTCTATAGCCCAGGGGTTCACCTCTCTTTTGTTTTTGCTCTTGTTTAGTTTTGATTTATTCTCTATCACTATACTGCAGTCTGCTAAACAAACTAGCATTTTAGATAGATAGACTTTATGGATCCTGTGAGAAAAAAATTTGTGTTACACAAACAGTAGTAAGGGGAGAAAAAAAAGTTTTTCCGCAAACCTGCTAACATCGTGGAGGAGAAGATGAAGGATGATTTGTTGAAACTCCTTTTTGTCAGCTATAATGAAAGATTTTTATTACAATATTTTTTATATATAATACTCAAGAATAATTCCTCCAACATTGTGCAGTCAAAACGCAAATAGTACAAAATCTCTCTTTACAGTTTGAGTTGTCTGTGCAAGCTTTCTCTCCTAAAACATCATCTCCAAATCTTTCAACACATTCTTACAGTAAATTGTATGTAGCCTAAATATATTAGACATACATTTTTATATACTTATTATTATTATTATTAGTAGTAGTAGTAGTAGTAGTATTTTGCAGGGTTTCGGGAAACATCAAATTTAAAACTTTTTTTTTATATAAAAGTAAATTTCAGAGAAAAAAAACATGAAATTTCTTTCTATATGTTATAAATGTGTTACTTTCAGTAGCAGAACAAGATGGACTTTCAGAAAAATAGCCAGTTTTACAATTATATGAACACAGCACACAAAATGATACCTGAAAATTAGATCAGTTACAAAAAATGTCCTCAGTTATGTGACTTTATTCTAGTCTACTAATGTCCTAGTCATTCTAGTCATACATGTTGTTTGAGAAGTTTGTGTAAATCATTTTATTTCTGATTTTAAAAAAAGTATTTAAATTGGCATTTATATTATTTCTTTTAATTATGGGTTCAGACACATTTATCCTGCAGTATTTTTTGCCCTAATGCTTTATTTCCTGTGGGGTTTTTTTGCACTAGAATTATTACACTCATCATACAAATTAATTATTAATTGTTGCAAAAGGCTTGAATTATAGGGCTGATTACATGTCATGTGCATGGAGTGACAATAGAGGAAATAATTTGCACCTTAATTTAATTGTTGTAACTGTCTGATTGTGACGTGGCATGTTGCATAAAAATCAATGATGACTAATCCAACACAAAGCTATTTCAGCTTGATTATTAAACAGTCGGCCTAATTCAACCAGAGAAATATAATTAAGCTCACAACCAATACTACTTGAGCTGACTTAAATATTTAAATTAGAAATAAGTTGAGTCAACTTAAGTTTGAACTGGGTACATGTTGTGTCAACCAAACAGCGCGCTTTTACATATGTGAAAGACGTTTGGACAGCACATTTCTCTACACTAATTTTATACACACACAGACACACACTCACAGTAGTAACGGTTTCAACCCTACTGTATGTGCACAGGTGGCACCATGAAGCACGGACATGAGGCGAGGTCTTAAAGACAAAAAGGATAATTTATTTAGGAAAAATGGGGAAGGAAATGCTTAAAGGAGGGAGGATGGAAAGAAAAGGAATGGAATGGAATGAAAGGTGCACATGCTGGTCTGGGGGCAGTCCCCAGCTTGCATGCGACAGGTGGCGGTGGGCGGAGTGGCAGAACGGAGCACGCAGAGGCAGCGCTCCTACATGCTTCCTAGACGGTTCTTCTTTCGCTGTCGATGGCCGGCCTGGCCCCTCCCAGCTCTCTCTGGGCGCGGCCTCAGACGGGAGTCCTTGCTGATATCCGTCGGCTGGCCGGCTTTCCCGGCTGGGATCGGGGGCCTGACTGCCGTCCTCCTCACGGCCTTTTCCTTTACGGTGGCGGGGACGCAAAGACGGGCTCGGCGCGGGAGTGAAGGAGCCGCGGGAGCTCGCGCAGTTCTTTCCCTCTCTGTCCTCAGCGCGGAGATCAAAGGACAGTATTCCAGTCTCCTTCTTTAAAGTCTCGCTTGCGCTTAGCCGCGCGACTCTTTGCGTTCTTCCCGGACCCGGGACTACACTCCGCGCCTTGCTTCTATAAAGCGGAGCAAGCCTGAGATCCTGCCCGAGATCCCTTCGCGTACCTGCAGAAGGGGGTGCCTAGGGAGTCTACGGAGTGAGCGAATAGGTTTAGGACGCGTGCCGTGACAATATTGCAGTATATATAAGAAAATTAATTACAATTAATCCCATTGCTATTTTCATATGAAAACCAAAACCAAAGACCCCCACCTGTGTATGAAAGAAACTGCAAAAATGTCTGAGCTTTTTAGCTTTCTTTGTAGAATGATTGCAGGGTGTATGAAGATGGTGAAGTGATGAATGAAAGCTAAACTGTTAACTGTAGTGCCAGCATGACGCTAGCATTTAGCTAGGTTGCTAGCGTTAGCAACCACATATAAAAAGCTGAGGTGTTACGAAACACTAATCTTCTTACAAATACGCACACTAGCCAACCCTCTCGATTTTTCCTTAAACTTTTACTTTCTTTCATTTCTTTCTTTCTAAGGTTGGAACCGACACCGTGGAATATCTCCAGCAGGCTGAAGTGTCGAGACCGAACACCTACATCCTGATGTTGGGAGATGATGACCAGCGCTGCTCTCAGGCATTAGTGCTTCTCAGTAATAGTATCGTAATGATGTCGCTGCTGAACTTGTTTTGTATTATCTGATCTTTTGTATTATCTGATTTTTTGTAATAGACCAGTATATCAAAGTAATTTAACTGTTTAAACTGTTTTACACATAGACATGTAAAACATAAAAATAATAATAACCTATTTGTGAGGTAGAATTAACCCAACATTATAGTTAAATATGACCCAGCATTTGGATTGAATATTTTACCCATCTTGCTGGGTTACATAAATAACCCATTTTGCTGGGTTAAATTAACCCAGCATGTATTTGGTCCAATATTTATCCAGCAGCTGGGTTAAAAACAACCCACACTGTGTTGTGATACTACCTTTTCCAAAATCTTGGAGATAAAGGGAAGGTTTGATATCGGCCTGTAATTAGAAAGCTGACAGGGGTCAAGGTCAGGTTTCTTGATTAGTGGTTTAATAAACAGCTATAAAGGATTTGGGGACATACCCACTACTGAGTGAACAGTTAATTACTTTCAACAAGGGTTCTATTATTGCTGTTTGAGAAAATGTGTCGGTATAGGATCTAGTATACAGGTTGATGATTTTGAAAAAGAGATGAGTGAAATTAGTTCCCTCGCTTTCTGATGTGATGTGGTTAGTTCATCTGTATTACTTAAATTGTCTGGTTTCAAAGCCTGAATTTTTTGCCTAATATTTATGATTTTGTTAATGAAAAAGTTCATGAAATCCTCACTACTGCATGATGTTGTTGTGGAGATTTCTGCAGTGGTCTTGGTTTTAATTAATTTAGCTACGGTATTAAATAAAAATCTCAGGTTGTTTTTGTTATTTTCTATAAGAGTGGAGAGATACGTTGATCTAGCATCAGTGAGAGCTTTTCTATAGTTCAGGATGCTCTCCTTCCAAGCTATTTGAAAATTTTTTCAAATTTTTCAGTCATTATACCAAGTAGCGAGTTCCTTACCTCTAATCATTTTCCTTTTAACTGGAGCTACATTATCTAAGCTATAACGAAGTGTTGACTCTAGATATTCATTCGCCTGTTCGAGTTCTGTGAAGTCAGATGGCGATCCAATCAAAGTTGATAACTCTGGAAGATTATTGATAGAGCTCTGTGCGGTATTTGATGTAAATGTACAAGTGTGACCTGCTTTATGAGTGGGTCCTACTACACACTGATTTACTCCTACGGACAAGAATGCTGTTCTCAGAGGGTCTTCTGTATTCTCAAAATGAATATTAAAGTCTCCAGCAATTAACGCTTTGTCTACAGAAACAACAAGGTTTGAGAGGAAACCTGCAAATTCACAAAGAAACTCCGAGTACGGCCCTGGGGGTCTGTAATGATTATGATGATTAGCGGGATCGACTGAGCTGACTTTATGTTACTATAGAGAACTTCAAATGCATTAAATTTAAAACTGTGTTTTTGTACGATAGACAGATTATCGTTATAAATAACTGCGACTCCTCCTCTACCAGTTAGCCGAGGCTGGTGTATGTAGCTGTATCCAGGAGGACTAGCTTCATTTAAAGCTACATACTCGTTCTGTTTAATCCAGATGTTAAGAGGGCATTACTTTGGTCGGCGTTTGTTTTGTGTTTTGGTTTAGTTGAGTTTGGTTTTATGTTTAGAAGGCTCTATATGATTTGTGAGTTGTCTGTGTTCTAAACCTCTGTGTGTCTCTGTATGTCTCAGCCTATGTGTGAGTGTGTGTCTGCCTGCGTGTGTGTCTTTGCCTGTGTGTGTGTGTCTCAGTCTGCGTGTGGGTTCTCAGGTTGTGCATAGGGGCGCGAGTGTGTGTGTTACCGCTCATAGGCGCGCGAGTGTGTGTGTTGTCGCTCATAGGGGCGCGAGTGTGTGCGTTGTCGCTCATAGGGGCGCGAGTGTGTGCGTTGTCGCTCATAGGCGCGCGAGTGTGTGTGTTGTCGCTCATAGGCGCGCGAGTGTGTGTGTTATCGCTCATAGGGGCGCGAGTGTGTGTGGTGTCGCTCATAGGAGCGCGAGTGTGTGTGGTGTCGCTCATAGGAGCCAAGGGCACTCACCGGAGCCGAGGTTGCTAATTAGTTTTGTTAAGTGTCTTGCATCTGTTTTATTCTGTTCTATACTGTTTTGCCCTGCTTCATGTGATTATTTTGGTTCTCTTTAAGTCATAGCTTCATGTTTGGTTCATTTATGTTTTCTTTACATTATCAAATGTCTTAACCTCTGCACTTATGCTTTGCCTGCCATTATTCAAACCTGACAAACATTAGTGGAGACAGATGTTCATAAAACTAAATGTAATGAGTGAATAAACACAAACCATTGGCCTGTTACATGCAGTAAAATCTAAACCAAACATACTCCAACAGTTTCCACAGTATTCGTTATGCCTCATGAATGTGCAATGCCTTCACCTGTTTACGTACCCCTTCATCTACAGACACGTAGTGAGGTGTTATGGCAAAAGGATTTTTTTTATTTTTTATTTTTTTGGAAAAATGGGGAAAGCGGCAGCATTGTGGCAAAACAGACTCATGTGGACAGTGCCTGTTGTAGGCTCCTCAACAGCAGGCTTACAATTGGGGCCAGACAACCCCGCCCAATCATTCACACTCACTCACTCACTCATTTATCATCTTTACTGCTTCATCCTGTATACAGTGTTGTGGGGTGGCCTGAAGCCTATCACAGGAGACTCAGGGCAGGAGGTAAACCCTGGGGGTGCCAATCTCTTGCAGGTCACACACACACTCATTTGCTCACAACAGTCAATTTGGGAACGGCAATTATTCTAATCTGCATGTCTGAGTATCCAGAGGAAACCCACCAAGCATGCGGAGAACATGAAAACTCCATGCACACAGAGAAGGGAATCGAGCCTGGCCAGGAATCAAACCCAGAGCCTGGAGGTGCAAGACAAGTCATAACCACTAAGCCACCATACCACCTATTACACTCACACATACAGTGCTGGTCACTATTATTGTCACCCCTGGTTAAGATGTGTTTTTAGACTAGTAATAAATAAATTTTTCATTTTAACAATTTAGAACCACAATGTAAGAAGAGAGAAAAATCCAACCTTTAATCGAAGTACAATTATTCAGTGTAAAAAAAAAAAAATCCCACATTAAGAATTTTTTTTTTTTTTTACATGAAATAATGTGTGCCACAATTATTGGCACCCCTGATGTTAATACATTGTACAAGCCCAAGACAGCACTTAATCTCCTCTATAACGTTTCACAAGATTGGAGACTACAGATAGATGGCTAGAGAGACTATTCCTCTGTGCACAATCTTTCTAGATCATCCAGAGTCCTGGGTCCTCTCTTATGCACTCGCCTCTTCAGCTCACCCCACAGGTATTCAGTTGGGTTGAGGTCTGGGGCCTGAGATGACCATAAGAGGAGCTTGATGTTTTGTCAGCTGAACCATTTTTGTGTAGATTTCACACATTTTGGGTCATTATCCTTCTGAAAGACCCAATGGCAACCCATCTTCAGCTTTGTGACAGAGACCATCAGGTTTTGATTTAAAATGTTCTGGTATTTCAAAGACTTCATGATCCCGTGCACCCTAACAAGGTTCACAGGGCATTTGGAAAAGAAACAGGCCCACAGCATCACAGATCCTCCACCGTACTTCACTGTGGGCATGAGGTGCTTTTCCGCATACCCATGTTTTGTTTTACGCCAGACCCACTTAGAGCCGTCGTCGCCAAAAAGCTCTAACTTTGTCTCATCTGACCACAGCACACGGTCCCAGTTGAAGTCCCAGCAAACTTCAGATGTTTATGTTTGTGATTTTAAGTAAGAAAAGACTTTTTCCTTGCATGTCTCTCAAACAGCTTGTTGGCATGTAAATAGTGTCTGATGGTTGTTATGGAGACTTTGTGACCCCAAGATGCCATGCTTTGATGTAGTTCTCTAACAGTGACCTTTGGTGATTTTTTTTACTTCTTCTACCATCCTCCTCACTGTGTGTGGTGGCAAGATAAACTTCGGTCCTCATCCAGCCTTGTTTGTTACTGTTCCAGTTGTTTTAAACTTCTTAATGATTCCTCTGACTGTAGTTATGGGGGAGTTTATGGGCGAGTCGCTATTTTCTTGTAGCCATAGCCTGAATTATGAAGCATGATATGAAACATGTAGCCATTGTTTGACTTATGAAGCATGATATTGTCTTACAACGTTTTCTCAAATTATATTCATTACACACTGTAAAGTCCAGCATTATTCTGCAACAGTGATGTCATAAACGCTAGAATTCCTCCAAACACACATCTTCAAAAATGTGTTTTGCATTAAGAAGACATTAAATAATATAAGACCTGATGTCCACACATTGCTGCTATCCGACAGGAGAAAACACAACGTGTGTGTCCACCTTTTCATCACGTCTCTTGTTTTTCTTGCTGGAGGACTGAAGAATCAAATCTTTAACCTGCAGGAACTAAGAAGATACACAGACATGATTAAATATGAATAACAAATAAATCAAATAAACTAACTGTAGCGTGTGTTCTTAAGATGTTCTTATTGAGCTGGAGTGAAGTTTAATAAAAACCATAAAGCCCGAATGGTGGAGAAACTCTTGTTCTCTGAGAACCTACAGGATTCGTCTCCTTTGAATTTAGCATGTGTGCTTTCATTGTTCATGTATCGTATGCATTACTTTTATATTAACTATTAATACATAATATTATGTTGGTAGAATTATTAATAAGGAAAAAACTCTGTGGAAAATTAACTTGTATTTAAATAACGAGTCTAAGATTTTTATTAGCTGGATTATATTCATTGACTAAAAAAATTAATAAATAAACTTTTACTAACAAGATTCTGTGATTCTTTTTTTTATGTGAGGAATATTTGGAAACCACTGCTTTTTTAAATAATTGTAATTGATTCTAAACACTTTTAAATATAGTATAAATATATAAAAATATTTTCATAACAACAAACAATTATTATTATTCTATTTTTAAAAAGTGTGATGTGCAATGTTGCTTAATAGTTTTCAGAAATTAAGATACTTTTGTGCTTATGCCTATTTATGACACTTAAAACAGGGTAAAGCAAGTTGCTGTTTTTGCACAGATCTAAAGCACAAAAAAAATCATTTTAAATGTTTTTTTTTTTTGTTTGTTTTATAAAAAATTGTCAATATTTGGAAATATTTATTGGAAAAAAATGGTGGTAATCTTGAAAGCAAACTGTGGATCTAACAGGAGAAGTTCAGTGTTGTTTAGTGTCGCACCGTGTCCCTGGAATGGTGTTAAGTTTCACTGTGCACTGCCCCTTCTGTATGTGGGTGAAATGAAAATAAGAACTATCTTAAACTGACTCAAGAACGGAAAATAAAGTGATTGGAAGAAACTTTTCATGCTGAGTGTTTTAAGATCTTTGGCTTTATTTAAAACATCTTAAATTCTGATTAAAACAGATATAATGAGAATGAAAGGAAGTGATGGACCATGTATAGATATATTGCAGCTGAGACATTTAAAGAACTGCTTAGAAATTATGAGCATTATTTTATATTTCATTACTGATATCTTAAAATGTACCCGATACTTTAGACGTCTGATTTCTGCCATTTATTTGCGGTTTGTCTCAAACTAAAAGTGAGATGTAGAGAATGTTTTGATTTTTGTTACCATGGATGTGTGTGTGTGTGTGTGTGTGTGTGTGTGTGTGTGTGTGTGTGTGTGTGTGTCTTTTTAAATTTCACTTACATGTGCTTCATTATCTTCCTCTTTAACACCTAATGTAACACAAAGCAAAGATTATTATCATTATATAGGGCCCAAGCACTGACATCAGCACCATGACGACATGACTATGACATCATCGTCATCACTCTGATAATGCTGATTAATAGTGCTGATGTCATAAATGCGCGAGGGCCCTCTTGGTCTAAGAAGTTTTTCTTTTCTTTTTAGGGCCCAAGCCCTAGGGTGCACTAAGAATAATTTTTTTGCATGCACACACTCACACATCCACAAGCACACTCATATATCACACACATACACATCACAAATGTTAACACTCACACTCACATCTCTCACTCTCACATACAGTACAGAGCAAAAGTTTGGACACCCCTTCTCATTCAGCGAGTTTTCTTTCTTGTGTTCTTTAGCCCAAACGCGTCTCTTCTGCTTGTTGCCTGTCCTTAGCAGTGGTTTCCTAGCAGATCTTCTACCATGAAGGCCTGATTCACACAGTCTCCTCTTAACAGTTGTTCTAGAGACGTGTCTGCTGCTAGAACTCTGTGTGGCATTGACCTGCTCTCTGATCTGAGCTGCTGTTAACCTGCGATTTCTGAGGCTGGTGACTCGGATGAACTTATCCTCCGCAGCAGAGGCGACTCTTGGTCTTCCTTTCCTGGGCCGGTCCGCATGTGAGCCAGTTTCTTTGTAGCGCTTGATGCTTTTTGTGACTGCACTTGGGGACACTTTCAAAGTTTTCCCAATTTTTCAGACTGACTGACCTTCATTTCTTAAAGTAATGATGCCACTCGTTTTTCTTTACTTAGCTGCATTTTTCTTGCCATAATACAAATTCAACCTCTTTGAATGAGAAGGTGTGTCCAAACTTTTGCTCTGTACTGTATGTACACACACACACCAGCTTTTTTGAGGTCTTAACATAAAATTTCCCCTATTCCACACACACACACATCACAAAAACTCACATCTCTCACTCTTACACACACTTAACATTCTCAAAAGGCAAACAGGTTGTGTGATGCGCCCAGGTGGCGATGACGCAGGGTGCTTGGGCCCACAATATTTTTTATTACACACAGACGTACTGCACACAAAACAATAGTTTTTGAGCTGAACAATTTTCACTATGTATGTCATGGGCTCAGTTTAAGGAGGTCAAATATCTTGGGTCATTTGCAAAACGCACATTTATAACATCAGCACTATTAAATACACACACTACACATCCTACACACACACACACACACACACACACACACACACACACTCACATCCTACACACACTACTTATCTTACACACGCACACATGACACATTATACACACACACACACACACACACACACACACAAACACACACACACTACACATCATACACACATGCACACACACACTCTACACACACTACACATCGTACACACACACCCTACACACACTACACAAAAGGTTGTTTGGTGCGCCCAGGTGGTGATGCTACAGGTGCTTGGCCCCGCTCATAGTTGCTTGCAACTATATTATTATTATTATTATTATTATTATTATTATTATTATTGGAGTAATAATTGACCTGTGTGAGTTTTTCTGTACTTCAGTATGATGATGATCAGGACACCGAAAAAAATCACAGGCAGTGCACCAAACCCCACAGTCAGCAAGAACACAGCAGGAGATTCTGAATCTTGAGGAGAAACATTAAAGAAAACATTTTAATCATTAAACCTGCATGAACAGTATTGTGTCGAGTGCATTAACAAAACCCATCAAGCACCATGTTGAAACTGGCTCTCGTAAAGACCTTACCAGGAAAGCGAGACCAAAACTTAACTCTGCTGCAGAGGAGAAGTTCATTTAGAGTCACCAGCCTCAGAAATCACCAATTAACAACCAGCACCTCAGATCAGAGCCATTATGAAGCTTTACAGAGCAGAAGTAGCAGATAAACATCTCAGTATCAACTGTTCAAATGAGATTATTGTGTATTCTGCATACCTTCTGTGTTGTTTTACAGTGTGGAAAGAAAGAAATATCAGTAACAATCATGGAATTAGAAGCAGATCTTCTTGACTATGTCTACATGCCTATATGCAATGAGTTGCTGCCATGTGATCGTTATTATTTTATTTATTCATTAGGATCTTTAAGACTTACCCATGACACAGAGGTACAGTGGAGGCAGAGTGTTGAACTGGACCTTTGTGTATCAGACGAGAGACAAAGAGGAATCTGTACGATGAGCCTAATGCTGGTTTATGTCTGTGTGTACGAGGGTGTGAACATTTATGAAGCCTCTGGTAGTTAAAAACTGGTGGGGGAGGGGCGATAGACTCTTCTCCTGTATTTCAGCTTTTCATTTTGACACAAAAAGCTGCAGTAATGACACACACACACACACACATATAGCCAGTTATTTTACATATTAGTAAAAGGCTCTTCAAGTTTTTACACAGCTGATTTTACTACACACACACACACATACACACATGTATAAGTAACAGATGTAGAATTTAGTTTTAGTACATTATAAAGTTTTAGTGTAATTTAAGTAATTAAGTTTTAAAGTAATTTAAGAAATTACACTATTTATTTATTTATACAATTTATTTTAATATGATTTAATATTTTACATATACACTATATGAAGTATTCTGTAATAAAATGATAACTCTAGTTGTATATGTAATAACAGTAATTATTTCTGATGGTTAAACGCTCAGAGAGCGTGATGGACTAGCACTAAGTGTTGAATACGGAGCATTTAGTCGTTGAATACGGAGCTTTTGGTAAACTGCGTCCAAAGTGAAGATTTTCCAAAACTCAGTTTTCAGTGGTGTTGTGTGCACATGGGGAAACTGACATTTCGTCTTGTAACGTCCCCTTGTGCTGATGATGTAATTGTCTGTGTGCTTGTCTCCTTGATTTGATGTCAGTTTTGTTTATGAGGATATTTTGTGCAATAGTGGACTTGTGTACAGTAAACTAGTGACTGCGTTAACATTGTGTACTGGACTTTTTACATGCGTGTACATACATGCGCAGTTACTTACATTTTACATTAATGAAGATGAGATGCCTGAAAGTACTACGAAGATCACTGCTGCTACATACTGTACAGAACTATACGACACAGACCCGACTTGGACGATACCCGACGGATGTCTACATAGTGCAAACCAGTGATGACGTTTCTGGCTTGTGATTGGCCCCCTGTTGATTTAGGAGGCTCCTAACAGCACTCAACGGGGCGTTTTGCGTTTTCATGTGGACAAAGATATTTTTAAAACGTAGGTTGTGTGGACAGAATTATTTTAAAAAACAAAGTATAAAAATCTCTGTTTTTTAAAAAATACTCGGTTATGTGTGGACATGGCCTTAGACTGACATCTTTTTATTCAATCACAAATACTAATGTCAAATATGCCATTAAACTACCTGATCTGGGGAATGTGATATATGATTTAAATTCACCTTTATTTCTCCTAGTTTGTATCTGTGTATATGATTATCAGTAGTGTGAACTGCTCTAGAAATGTTGAACAGCGATCAGCATTCAGACTTCATATTAATAGAATAGATGGGAAAATTATTGTTTTGTTTTTTTTTCACATTGAATAGTGAAGAAATAGCGTATGACAGAAGGTTGTGGTCAGAAGCAGATGAACCACAGACGAATGTCAGGTTTCACTGTTCAGATGCAGAGAGATGCATGAAAATGTGTCAAGTGTGAGATCTGTGGTTGGAAGACAGTTCAATGCTAAAAATGGACAGTTGTGTGTCTCTGTGTTTGTGATTAGTATGAGGCGCCAGATAGGGCAAACTTCACTCATGCACACACATATGAAACACTTACATATACATATATGAAACAGTCACACGTACATATTGTTACGTCTCCGCTTTATTTTTAATATTGCTCGCGGCAGCGTAACAGACTGTTGGTTCATGCTCGTGCAGTGATGAGATAGACAAACATGTCCGTTCTTTTATTTGCTGCATTGTCAGGCATAATACAAAACTTTCGGGTGGATTCTGCCTTAAAATCAACTAAAACTGTTGGAAACCAAACAAAACGTCGGCTCTATATTCCAGCTTCCGTCTTTCATTCGCGTGCACGCGCACCGGACTGCATTACCCACCATGCATCCCTCCCGCTGGACTACACTCCCGTAAAGAGCTGTCGTAAAGCAACATCTCTCTCTCTCTCTCTCCTGCAACAATATATACTACTAACTGCTCAAACAACTACATATGAGACGCGCGCACATACACCTATGAGATTCTCAGTGTAACCGGAAGTCATTTCAGTGTAGACGGACTTGTCGCTTCATACTCCATGTTGGTCGTAGCGGTTTGTAAACAGCCTGTTGTTGGACAGTTTAGAAGACGGAGTAGGACAGTATAATGATCCTCACTGCTCAATCACAAGGCATATTCACAACTGTCCACATAATGTCTGAATATTGCAGCGGCACAAAACGCAGGTGATGTTTAGCAAAAAGAAAATTGAAGCACGGAATCTGTGACTAATCTGACGGATCCTACAACAGAAGCAGTTACTGTTTTGTGAAATGTGTTTCCTCGCCTTCGCTAATATGAACAATAACTAACTCATCGAAATCCCACGGGACTCTGAACCGGAAATTCAAACATTGTTCCGACCCCCCATACCACCCACTTTTGTGGTGATAATAAATAAATCACTCGTTGTCGTCTAAACTGTCCATTAACGGCCTGTTTAAGAAACGCTACTACTAATCAGGGAGAATGAAGTCCATATACAATGAAATTACTACACCCTACACCCTGCGCAGGAAATCTCTGATAAGGGAACTTTACTCTACAAAACTCCACCATTCAGAACACCATGCAACGTCACTTCCTCCTTGCGTTACCATGGTAACGCAAGCATCTTGGATACCTACGGATACGCTACGGAGATTAGAATATTTATTCAAACAAAAAATGATACCATTAAAAAATATATAACGTATTGAAACGTTTATAACTTACGAATAAATTATTCGATTAAGTTACATGATGTACAGAGATGTGTTTATTTATTTTTATTAGTTTTTTTTTTTTTTACAGATTACTAGCCTATATAATACGAATGGTTTGTTAATTAAATTAAAATGTAAATTATTGTGTCCTATTTATATGATGTCGTTCTCGATAATAATTATAATAAATATATAAATTATTTTTCGAGCTCAAACTGAAGATCCGTTGTTCACTCGTTCCCTACACCGCTACAGTTCGCTTTGAGCGCGTCTCCTAGATGTGTCTTTGTGTGCGCGCATTTCATATGTAGTTGTGTGAGCAGTTAGTAGTATATATAGATGTGTGACTGTTTCATATATGTGTATGCAAGTGTTTCATGTGTGTGTGCATGAGTGAAGTTTGATTTAAGCCCTATACGGCGCCTCATAGTTTAGGCTTGTGGTTTAAGAGATGGTTTCACATGAGACAGTTTGAAAAGTAATTATTAAGGTCCAATTCACTTCTAGTTATAGATTTATACTTGTTATAAATTAGATTTACCTTCTTCTGTCCATTAATGAATACAGAAAATTCCATAAATACGAAGTAAAAAAAAAAAAAAGGTTTTGGATTTTTGTTGTTGTTGTTGTTGTTGTTGCAGATTTATTATAATTCTAAAACTAAAATCTATTTAAAGATGAAACATTCAGAACATTTATTCAGGACTTTGTAGAATCACCATAAGAAGCATTTACAGCTTTTACACACATGGGTTTAATTGGGCGGGAAAGCATTAACTGACATACTCAGGTCTCTCTACACATGTTCTATAGTGTTCAAGACTGGTGGGTTTTTGGGCCAATTAAGGACACTGATTTTCGTCTGTCTAAATTTCAAGCAAATACAGTACTTCGGCATTACTTCACAGAGATTCTTTAGCAGCCACGTTTGTTTGTGTACCGAGTCAAAATGTAATTACGTCACTTCCTCTTTTGAGCATGACAGTACTTATGGCCCACCTTTCATGCTCGTGAAATGCATGAATCGTTCCCGAGACCACCTCTGCAGTCAATCCAGGGATTCGATCCCAAGCTCGAAATGATTGCGAATGGTTTCGAGCTTGGAAGCTCAGAACGATTGCATGCTCACCGACAAAAATCAACTGGTCCCGGGGCCAAGTGTGCTCGGAAACGGTTCCCGGAACCCAGTGAGAAAACGCCCTGAGACTCTTCACAGAGCTCCTAGGTCACTCCATTTGGCTCTGTATGTTTTAGATCATTGTCATACTGAAAGGTGAAACCTCACCCAGTCTGCGGTTGTGTGAAGTAGGGTTTTTTCATGGACCACACTGTATTTGCCTGCATCTATTATATATCTCAATTTTGAACATATTTCCCTTCCTTTTAGAAACACCCCTTTTGTATAATGTTTACTCAGCTGATGAGTAGTATCTTTTTTACAGGATGTGCTGCTTGCAAGTTTTCCACATCAGACTGGAGAATCTTGTTGTGCATGCTTCTAAGCCTTTTCTAAGATTGTTTTCCTTTTTATCAGATTCCCTCAGCTCCAATCATCTCTGCCACAGATGAAACCACCAATCTCAATAAGGATAATTCTCTCATTAAATTTACCCCACAGATTTTAATGAACAAAAATTTCTGTTCAAGAGAACAGGTAATGTTCTCATTAGGAAAGTGTTAAATATTAAATCAACATTTACAAAAATTACATTGTTTAATCACAACAGCAACACGTCTGATAATGAATACATTCTGTTATTAAACATAAATTTCTGACCTTTTTATCTTCCTAACTTGCATCCACCTCTCACTCTGCTAGCTGTGCTGTATGATGAGTGACAAGTGAATGAGCTTTCACCACATATGCTTTCACATCAGCAAACTGGTGATGCCCATCTCATCTTTACCTATGATGAGGCACAGGATAATGGAGTCATCAGCAAAATGGTGTGAAAGCGCAGGTGGTGATCTCACGTGCTTTGACACCAGCAAACTGTCCAGGAAACTGGTGTGAACACCACTCGTCACCACATGTGCTTTCACACCAGTTTTCTGATGACACCATCATCCTGGGCCTCATCATGGGTAAAGACGAGCTGGCCTACAGAGATGAGGTTAGAGTGGTGCAATAACACTAAGCTCAGTCTCGAACTCACCAAGACTAAGGAGATGATTGTGGACTACAGGAGGCTGCAGGATGGTGCATTTGTCACCTTATACACACAAGGACATCTGTGGATAGATACAGGATTATCAAGTTCCAGATGACCTGACCTTGTCCCTACACACTAAGACAGTGGTGAAATCTGTTGATCAGTGATCCTACTTCTCTTCTACTAGACTCTGAAATCTGATCTCGTCTCTGAAGTCCTGACCAACTCCTGCAGGTGCACCATAGAGAGCAACAGAGGTGCACATCTGTCTGGTTTGGACTCGTTGGTGGCAACAAACTCCCTGTCATACAGGATATCTTCAATACATGATGTGTGAGGAAGCCTCGCAAAATCACCACAGATTTCGATCATGCAGCACACAGACTGCTACTCGACCCACAACCACCAGGCTCTTAACATTCTTGTTGGTAAGAGCCTGGTGGTTGTTGCTTAAATGTATTATTTATTTATTTTTTTACTTTATAGCACACGGTTATAGAAAATCATTTTACCTAGCTGGTGTCACTCAAATGAGATTGAGATTATGTTAGAGGCTGCTTCCTCTTCAGGTTTCTTCCCCAGAGAGTTTTTTTTTTTTCCCCTGCCACTATCACTTTCAATTTTTTCATTAGGAATACATTCATAAATCTAAAACAAACAGTATATTCAGAATATATGTATTTCTGTTTTCAATTACTTTGTGACAATGACCATTATTAAAGCTATCTAAAAATAAAATTAAAACAAATTCAATTAAAATCTTTGCCATCATGAGATGTTTCTTGCATTACAGCTCAGAGACCATTTTGTTTCAAGTGAAAAGATGAAAATGTGTTTCAGTTTAATATTATTGATATGTTTCACCCCCCCCCCCCCCCCACACACACACACACACACACTGTATACAGCAGATATGAAGCAGCACCACTGAACCATCTGACCTACCTAACAGTTCTCACACACTGATGTGTTTTCCTGAAGTCTGAAGACACGCATGACATGAAGGTACTCGATCTGCCCCCTACTGTTAATTTATGCATATACATGCAGCTTTACACACACACACACACACACACACACACACACACACACACACACACACACACACGTACACACACACTTCTTTTTAGTTAAGAAGTCCTGTGTGTTTTCTCAGTGCTACTAAACAAAACTGTTTAAAAATTATCTAGTACATTTATCACATGGAGTAACCTCACAGACTAAATTATTATTAATTTTTATAATATAAAAGTCTTAAAAGGCATTTAAAGTGCTTTACACTTGAAAAAAGGCATTAGCAATCATTAAAACCATAAATGTTAGGAAGCTTAAGTAAAAAAAAAAAAAAAAAAAAAAACCTTGTTGAAATGGGTTAGATCTGGGCTATTTACTTCCTGCATATTAAAAGGCAAATTGCTAAAATGTCTAAATACAATGGCATTGGTTTGGGTATAACATGGCATAGAACAAACAGCATAACCCTGGTTTCTGGGACTCTGGCAGACCAGAACAGAGCTCAGTTAAACCGAAAGGCAATGTCCAGCCACTGGAGATTAGCGATTACAGGTTAATGACAGATTACAAAATCAGTAGCAGTATGGAGAAGTATAAGTCTGTTTGACCGGTTGCCACGGTGACTTGTGTTATCTTCGTTCCCTCCTGATGCACATTACTCAGGGTTAATTTAACTGAATTAATTATCACCTCTTTTAAAACTGAAAGGGTCACCGCTGACTGAAATACAGCGGTGACCAGAACACAAAACAGGAAGTGAGAAAAGAAACAATCACAGATATAAGAGTCCTCGAACACAAAGACCAAACGATAGATCCTACTGACTAAACTGGTTTGTCGAGGTGTGTCACTCTTTGGTCTTTGTGATCTTGAGGCTTCTGTTTCGCTTTCTGTGTTGATACAACATTCTCTTGCTTTGCTTAGCTCTGTGTCTTCACTTCTTGTACAGTTCTCTCAATGTTTAGCCGATAACCAAGATGAGGTAGGTGCAAGTTCCAAAAGACCATGTAATGTGAAAATTGTAGATGTTTTCTGTCACACTGTGTGATTTTCTAAGTGAAACAGTCTTTGTACTGTTGCTTCATGATGTTATTTAATTGCTTATGAAAAACTGAAGAAAAAAAAATCTGCAGGAAATGAGCATCACTCAGACCTGGATGAAAGTCCAGCTGTTCCTCGTGATTATTGTTCCTCAGATGTCAGCAGGTGAGTCTGATTGTTCACTCTTTATTATTTTAATAACAATGCTGTGTTTTGTGTTTGCATATAAATTACATGAACATGTTTAATTAAACCACTAAGAAAAGTTAATACTAATGTCAGTTAATTAAATTTGCACAAGTTTGTCTTTTAAATTGAACTCAGCTGTAATGTGTTGGCATATATTATTATTTTTTTCTTTTTCATTTTGTATTCTGATATGAACAGTAATTAATTATGTACTACACAGGTATAGCTGTATTTTGACACTCTGTATCTAATCTTTATACTGTATGCATGTTAGTTGTTGGTGTCCACAGTCACAGTGGTGTGTATAACCTGGTGTGTACGACTTCTTTCCTAACCCTGTCAAAGATGCTATTTAGAATTCTAATGGACAAATTCTATATAATTTTTATTGATATGAGGAGTTATGGTTGTGGTTAGGGTTAGAACTAGGGTTAGGAGCGGGACAGCAGTTTCGTGCCAGGTAATCTTTTTTACTTTTTTTTTATTTATTACAAATATTAATACATACAAATTAACACATATGAAAACAAACACCAAGTGCAGAAAAGACAACACAAGAACAGAGAGAAAGAATAAACCATCTACAGTAAGTGCAATGATTATCTGATGAAAATAGAAATGGTAATGAGGAATGGTAATGAGTCAGTAAATAAAGCCATGACGGAATCACCAGCACCAGACAGGTCGGCCCAATATCCCAGAAAGACCTATTCTCCCAGTCTCTTGCACTCACCCTGAGTCTACAGTCTAAAATACCATTTAACAGCTCATACTGTACTAGAATGACCAGACTGGTGTGGGCTGGGCTGACAATTCAGCTGAGCACTCTGCACTACTATAATGGGGAGAGAATCTCACCACGCACGACACCTCAACTCTCAGGTGGTTGGGTCAGAACCATATCAGGCTTCAGCTCTCGAGATACAGCAACCAACTCAAGCCGGATGCCCTTCATGATCCACCTCTCACCATTTATCCAGGCTTAGCCCTGACACTGACGGTGCCCAGGTTTGTCCAGTCCTCAGTGGGTGGTGGCTGCCTGGGAGACTGGACCCAGACCACAGCACGACACTGACCACTAGCTCACCGGGGAACCTAATAATTCTTGTCCAATTCAACAGCATTAAATAAAAGGTTGACTTTTACTGGTTTTGAGGCACATTTTCTTCACAATCTCCACCTGTTAAAATATTCAGTCAGGTTGAACAACCTCTGAGCCACTGTTACAAAAAAAAAAAAAAAACAATGACAATGACAAGCAAAATCTAAACAACAAAGCTGAAAGGAATAAAATGGCTGTGAAAGAATTCACTAGAACAAAGAAATGGCCGCAGGGTTCATGTCAGTTAATCTAAATACTGTATGTTCTGATCTTGCTAAAGCCACAAATGGCTTCCAGACAGCACTGGGAATGTTATGCACAGTAAGAAAAAACTATCATCAGGGTCTGAACAATGTGTTTTTTTTATGATCGGCAAGGACAAACAAAGCTCTTCTGTGACCTTTAAGGTAAATCTTACAGCAGTGTATAAATGACAGAATGAAATATTATTTCATCAGAATTTACGTAATCACAATTTTGCTCTTTATTTGACAGTCACACACACGCTTCAGTACCTCTACACTGCACTCACACCAGGAATAAATATCCCAGAGTTCACTGCTGTTGGTCTGGTGGATGGACAGCATCTATGCTTTGTACTATGACAGTAATATCAGGAAGACAATCCCAAAAACAGAGTGGATCGTGAAGATGGGTGCTGATAATCCAGATTACTGGAACGATCAGACAGAGAGTGTGCAGAGTGATCAGGAGGATCTCCAGCATCTTTTACACACAGTAATGAAAGATGTTAATCACACTGAAGGTAAAGATAAACAGATTTGTTATAGTGCTCGCATTCATTTGTAACTGGTTTTGTTTTATTTACAGTGAGTTGCAAATTGCTGTAGTGTAAAAGTAATATATGAAACGTTTGTATTTCATTGTTTCACAGCCTAAAAGAAACCACCCACAAACAAATCCAGCTTGATTTATTCAATGTATCGCACAGCATACAAGTGAAAGAAAAGTAGCAACAGCTCTAAAACATAATAATATATATATATATTTTTAAGAATCTAGAATGAAATGATTTGGGAGAGAATCCCAGAGGAGCTTTTAGTCAGGTGTAAATTAGCTGTGATCAATTGTAAAAAAAAATTATTTTAATAACATCTCTCTAGAACTGATATATACTGTACGCTGAGGATCATCTCTGAATGCACAAGACATCAAACCTTGAATCAAAAATGCTGCAGCAGCAGAATAACACAATAGGTGCCACTCTGTCAGCTAAAAACAGGAAACTGAGGGTCACCAAAATTGGAGAAGACTTGAAAAACATCGCTTGGCCTGATGAGCCTTGATTTCTGCTAGCAACAGCTTACTTGAGTATTGTTGCAGACCATGTCCATCCCTTCATGACCACAGGATAATGCACCATGCCTCAAAGCTAAAATGATCTCAAACTGGTTTCTTGAACATGTCAGTGAGGTCACTGTACTCACATGGCCTCCACAGTCACCAGATCTCAATCTAATAGATCTAAATCTAATCATGGATGTGCAAAAGACAAAACTTTAGCAACTGTCTGATGCTATCCTATCAATATGGACTAAAATTTCTAAGGAATTATTCCAACACATTGTTGTGTCGTGGCAGGTAAATGAATGATTTGAAAGGGTGATTCTTTTCTCTACACACTGTGTGTTACTGCAGGAGTTCATACACTACAGAGGATGTACGGCTGTGAGCTCGATGATGATGGCACTACTGAAGGATACAATCAGTATGGTTATGATGGAGAGGATTATATCAGTCTGGATCTGAGGACTGAAACCTGGACTGCAGCTAATGATAAAGCTCTGGTCACAAAACAGAAGTGGGAGTCTACAGGAGCTGAGATTAAATACTGGAAGTTCTACCTGGAGAAAGAGTGTATCGAGTGGTTAAAGAAGTTTCTGTCTTATGGCAGAGAGACTCTGGAAAGGAAAGGTAAAATGTATGATTTATGTGTCTGTGTGTTTTACTATAACCTTGACATACAAACAGACACACACACACACACACACACACACACATACAAAGACATGTGAATACTAATAAATCTGGCAGTGGTGTAATATTTATGTCCTTGTGTCTCTGCAGTGCGTCCCGAGGTGTCAGTGCTTCAGAAACACTCGTCTCCTTCTCCAGAGCTGGTGTGTCACACTACAGGCTTCTTCCCCAAAGCAGTGATGATCACCTGGCAGAAGGACGGAGAGGACGTGTATGAGGACGTGGAGCTCAGAGAGACGTTACCCAACCAGGATGGAAGCTTCCAGAAGAGAAGCATCCTGAAAGTCCCAGCTGAGGAGCTGCAGAAACACACCTACACCTGCGAGGCTCAGCACAGCAGCTTGGAGCACAGACCGTATTGGAAAAATCCCAAAAAATATGGAGGTCAGAAAAATACTTTCCTTTAAAACTAGAGACGTAGAGATTGAAAGCTGATTTCTTGCTGCAGCAGATAATAAAGACTCTGTGATGATTTAACAGGTGGAGCACCGATTGCTATCGTTGTGGCTCTTCTCACTCTCACTGCTGTTGTGGCTGGAATTGTGGTTTGGAAGAAGAAGAACTCTGGTAAGATGAAGAAGGAGACAGATGTGAAGTTTTCAGAGAACAGATTTAGGGAAGTTTGGATCTCAGGCTAAACGTTAATCTGATATTGACACATTGCCTTGCAACGTTTAAACTGAAACTGCAATTCAAAATTTTAAATATAAATAAAATTATACACATGATTTAATACATTACACAGTTAATACCTTTGGTTGGTGAACATGGACAGGAGTCTGGTCACTGGACATTCAGCCTCCTTACACACGGGAAAAGAGAAAGAAACCTGCATGAACGAATGAATGAATGAATAAGTTGATTGTTTATTTATCTTTATTTCAGATGACACATATGTTCCAGCCTCACGCAGCCTCCATGCCTGTGAGTCTTCATAATCACAGGACTGTTTAATTGTAATGATTCATCCACATTTTATCACTTCTACCTGTCTTTGAGGAAATGAGAGAGTTATTAACGTTATTAAACTTATTTAATATATATTATAAAAACAGATTTTCAACAAGACATGCTTACTGCACACTTTCTAAATCTTTCTAAGAGAGAAGGGGAAGGATTGAGGAAGATATTTGTAGATTAGATGTTGTACGGAAAAGGATGAAATGGCAGATATGAAGACATATGCACACACACACGACGTTTTTCTGATGAAAAAAAAAAACTTCTACTTTGTAGAAGTCCGACTGGGTCTCGTGCAAAACCGCTGTCGCTTTCTGCGGGGTCTGTGTTGTCAGAGTTTGAATTAGTAATTAGTGAATTACTGAATTAGTAGTACATTCAGGAACCTCAGTTTGTTAATGTAATGTGTAATGTAATGTAATGGGCAGTGGAAGCTCAGAGGACTAAGGCACTGAGTTACTGATCGGAAGATCAGCGGTTCAATCCCCAGCTCCACCAGGTTGTCATTGTTGGGCCCTTGAGGAAGGCCCTTAACCTTATCTGCTCCAGGGGCGCTGTATCATGGCTGACCCTGGGCTCTCACCCCAGTTACGCTGGGATATGCGAAGAAGGAATTTCACTGCGCTGTAATGTACTGTATATGTGACAAATAAAGGCTTAACTTAACTACATGTGCATGTACACGCATGTAAAAAGTCCAGTAAATCATGTTAACACAGTCACTAGTATACTGTATATATGTCCAGTATTGCACAAAATATCCTCAAAGCTGACGTCAAATCATGTCTTTGGACTGTGGGAGGAAACCGGAGAACCCGGAGGAAACCCACCAAGCACGGGGAGAACATGCAAACTCCATGCACTGGCCGGGGATCGAACCCGGACCCTGGCGGTGCAAGGCGGACCAGCATCAGTAAAGTGACCAGCATACCAGCACCAGCATACCAGCACCAAAACACAACATATACTGGTATAATGCTAACCAGCTCTGCTGATCTATGCTGTTTTTTTTTCAGCAGGGGCAATGGATCTTACACTGGTCTCTAAAGAAATAGCAGCCTTCTGCATGTGGGATGTTTTGAACCAGTCACCACTAGGCAGTGATCACTATCCTATTATAACACATATTAGTATGAGGGAACATCAGGAAAAGGAAGTAAGAATACAAAGGTGGATACTATAGAAAGCAGACTGGGAAAAGTTTAAAGAAATGATTGAAATTGGATGCATGGGGAACATGTGTTTTGGAGGCAATACTGTAACACAATTGAAAGAGAAACACAGTTATCAGACATATGGAGTGTGATCAGGAAGATGAGAGGAATAAAAAGCGGCTATGAAATCCCAGTACTGCAGCATAACATCAAACAGCAATCCATAACAAACAAAAAGCAGAACTATTATTTAGGATTTTTTTGTATTATTAACTAACATTTGCAATGATAGACAGCTCAGAGAATATCCCATCAGTAGCCAGGCAGAATATAAGGAACACCTGTACAAGACAGTGAAATAACAAGGAACCAGCCTACAGGAGGTGGTGATCTAGTTACAATGTGTGAATTAAAGACAACACAAACATCACAGTATCTGGCACCCTAGGATTCAATTTTATCTTTGTCTATGTGGTATATACCGTATGTGAAATTAGGAAAGCAGAAACTAATAAGGAACGATATTAGCTGTCTTTTTTATGTAGAAAAAGCAGACAACATGTTATGGAAAGTTGGGCTCCTTATTAAAATGAATAAAATACTGTAGAAGACAAGGGCGAAGTGTATACCTGGGAGAACAATAGGATCAGTTCAGAACATTAAGGCATAAAATGCTGAAAATAAATGCTCTGTAATACAATGATAAACCACATCTTTGAGGCAATATGAAAAACAGTAGGAAAATCGCTGTATGCAGATGATGGAGCAGAAGAGGGTTAGAGGGAAAAATGTTAACCACATAGTGAATAAAATGCAAAACACAATAGATAACATTGAACAATGGG
>JAAGKR010009268.1:14489-26326 GCA_011419295.1 Clarias macrocephalus | reverse complement strand
CGTGATTCTGTTGCACACACACGCAAACACAAAGCGGTCCTGAAGACAAAAAGATCTGAGGATGTTTCCGGTTCACTCCTATTTATAACCTGCAGGTGCACCTTATTCGGTGACGTCATGCCTGGCACAGGTTATAAGCCGAAGGTATTCGGCGGGTTTGACATGCACAGGCCTCACAACCGGGCAACAAAGAGATGTTCCCGTAGCGTTTTCACGCAGCATTAAGTGTAGCTTTTGAAAGGGAACTGTCATTGTTCTTTCACAGTACGTACCTGGGGATTTGCCGACAGATGAAGGTCCTTCAACCTCAATGCACGATCAAGCAGTGTAAGAACTTGTGTGCGGTTGTCCATATTTTTATTTTATTAAAATTAAATAAAATTAAAAATAATAAATAATTTTATTTTTTTATATAGTAATTGTAAAAATAATAAATAATTAAAAATTAAAAATAAAATTAATTTATTTAATTATTTTTGCCTTCCTAGTTGCCAGCAAAGGAGCTGTATAAGGTCCAACTTCAAAAACAAATCAGAAAACGTGACATGGAGATGGACCTTATACAGCTTCAAATGGAAGAGAAAAGGCTCTCCATTAAAAAAGCAACACTAGAACTTTAATTACTGGAGAATCGCCTTAAGGTGAGAACTTTAATGAATATGTGAATATTAATCTGTTGCATGTTAAAAGTGTTGTGTACATAAAGCAATGTGGAAAAAAACACACACATTTTACTTTCATTGTTTTTCAGGAAATAAAGAAATGAACTGCACAGCAGACCAATGCAAACAATTTATTAAAAGTGTTTTTGACAAATCCTGTCTCTCAAAATTCTTCCATCATGTGCAAAAATCTGTAGGGTTCCTCTGGGCCATCTCCCTCAATACAAGGACGGTGTCTCTCTCCTTTTATAGTGGCAATGTTCTGAAGCACAACACAAGCCACTATGATGTCGCTCGCCCTCTCTGGACTGATGAACGAATTATTTTAACAAGGCAAAAAATTAAGGACACAAAATCAAGTTGTTACCTGTACATTGATGCTATGAATGTGTATGAATGAATTAATAGGAATGTGGGTTTCATCAGTGCGCCCAATTACATTAGGAAACCATGAAATAGTATATGGAAGTACCATATATATATATACACCCATATACACAGAGTGGTCCAAAAGTAGGGTTACAGTTACTTCATTATCTGCTTCACCTTCACAATCACGTTTTAGATATAAAAATTATTATCAAGAAGGTGGTCTCTTTGAGCGCTTGAGAGATTAAACGTTCAATGTAAAATGTCTAATATGTAATTATAATATATGTAAATAAAAGTCTAAATTTCTAATAAAGGAAAAATGTTTAAGTGCTAACTGTAACCCTACTTTTGGCCCACCCTATTAAATATGCATCATAGATTTTTACTACAAATGACAAACCTGCCACTCTGTGGAATTCCTCTTTAATAACGCGCAGAGGTTTATGGCCAGGGAACTGTACAAACGTGTGTAAGAAGCGGTTAAGTACCAGACATACTGTGCGAATGACTCTACACACAGTTACCTTTCCCACATTCTCTGCATTGTACAAAAATGCAGAGGGTTATTTCGGGGACTTTAAACACATTGTTGGGTTGGGTAATGTTGGGTCAAATGAGATGTAGTGGGTCATTTACAAATGAACACCTGGTTGGGTTATTTTGACCCAACAACTGGTTTATTCTTTATTTCTCCAAACGGCAGCCTGCAAAATGTTTTAAATATTACACACTAAAAAATGATGGGTTGTTTTTACTACCCAAACTCTGTTGGGTGATTTTTCTGGGTTATTTACAGGGAGTTGGGTACTTTTTGTTTAACCCAGCTTGCTGTGTTGGAGTTGGGTTAGCTAGTGACAGCTAACATCACAGACAAGACCCCCCTCCCCCGAAGTTCACCAGTGTATTCAGTGGCTGTGTCAGCTTCGTGTCTGTTTTGGTCTTTCTCCTGATGCATTTAAGAGGAAATGTAAATGTTAAATACAAGGTCTGTATACACACTTTCACTCACCTATGACAGTATTTGTTCACTGTATGTAACATTCATTACTGTTACCGTGTTAATGTTACACTCAAACTTTCAGCCTGGTCTGTGCTATAGCAGCTAGTTTATCTGACAATGGCTGCTAGCGAGCCAAACCAAAGACCCCCACCTGTGTATGAAAGAAACTGCAAAAATGTCTGAGCTTTTTAGTTTTCTTTGTAGATGCTTCCAGGGTGTATGAAGGTGGTGAAGTGATGAATGAAAGCTAAACTGTTAACTGTAGTGCCAGCATGACGCTAGCATTTAGCTAGGTTGCTAGCGTTAGCAACCACAAATAAAAGGCTGAGGTGTTATAAAACACTAATCTTCTTACAAATGTGCAGACTAGCCAACCCTTTTCCATAAACTTTTACTTTCTTTAATTTCTTTTTTTTAAGGTTGGAACGAACACTGTGGAATATCTCCAGCAGGCTGAAGTGTCAAGGCCGAACCCCTACATCCTGATGTTGGGAGATAATAACCAACACTGCTCTCAGGCGTTAGTGCTTCTCAGTAATAGTATCGTCACTGTCACTGTTGAACTTGTTTTGTATTGTTGTTTTTGTATTATTTTATCTTGTGCTTTTGAAAAATAAATATTTTTTCTATGATTTGTACAATTAATTGGGTGTTGTTTATTGCATATATGTATGGTTTGACCTATTTGTGAGGTAGAATTAACCCAGGCTTATAGTTAAATATGACCTAGCATTTGGATTGAATATTTTACCCATCTTGCTGGGTTAAATAAATAACCCATTTTGCAGGGATAAATTAACCCAGCATGTAGTTGGTCCAATATTTATCCAGCAGCTGGGTTAAAAACAACCCAGTTTGGATTGTTTTTAACCCAGCATTTTTTAGGGTGTACTGTTATTGTGTCA
This sequence comes from Clarias macrocephalus, assembly GCA_011419295.1. NCBI lineage: Eukaryota > Metazoa > Chordata > Actinopteri > Siluriformes > Clariidae > Clarias > Clarias macrocephalus. Next base: position 23,387 of record JAAGKR010009268.1, on the reverse strand, counting down.
CAAAGTGTAGTTTTAAGAGTTGTTTAAGCGAGAATGTATGTGTGTACAGCTCAAAACATCAATCAGTTATTAAAGATAGCGTTTATTTTAAAAATTGCCTTAACGATTTCGGAGATTTGAGCTCCAGGCAATACTGCGGTGCTCCGCGTTCATGTAGCCGCTGAACATAGCCTCATCTTGGCAGAAACTTCTGAAAACTTCTGAAAACAAGTGGTGTCTCTGCAGTATTTAAAACAGCAGATTTTTTTTTCATTTTGTGTATTCCTAACAGGTAATCTTTGGTATAATACGGTTATGGTATAAGATATTGCGTCTGTGAGAAGCATCCTGCTCCTTCACGCAACTCTCCTCGCTTGTTTACCATCCATACGAAAAAGTCGGCGCACAACGCGTTGTCCTCGCACCGTCGGTCATTCGAGAAAGTCACGAACTGCAACGGGCGAGTCTTGCTGGCACAATCGGTTCAGATTAGCGTGGTGCTAACCGCGATGCAGTGAACTAGTTTAGTTTGTGCGGCAAAAAGGAAAAGAAACTTGTGACTCCGTTGCCAGATATCAGCGCTTTTACACAGTAAACTTTTGGTTATCGTTCCGACGACCATTTACTATCAATCTTATAGAAAACGCGTGTTATGCTTTGCCTTCTGTAAAGTTTTTGTGTCACTCCATTCGCGCAGGAGGAAGTCTCTCTCCCTCTCTTGGGAAGTCTGCCACTTCCGGGTTGCGTGCTGTCTTACGCAGTCTTTCTCCATTGCTCTGCTCCGATTGGCCAATTCCCTGCGCATGCCCTACACTCTCTTCCTTTCACTTTTAGATATGACCATACATTTTAAACATAAGATAACAACCGGTTTAACAGAATAAAACTTTACAAACCACGTTCATATCAGACAGTATACATAAATGCATTCCATCTACATTACACTGTCATACTTATAAGAATTTTAACCCTTTCATTCCTCAGCAGGTTACAAATGTAATCTTAAATGTAATTTTAGGTAAATTACTAGTAATCTTCACTAAAGCTGTGTGTGTGGAAAGTCTCTGGCATATTTTATAATATTTAATACAGTAGGTGTCAGAGGAAGCTATTGGGATACAGTATGTTTAATGACAGTCTTAATGTGTCTTCTGTTTCTGTCTGTTAGAAAAAAACTGCTTGTGTTATTTTGACCCAGCAGTTGGTTTATTCTTTGAAGAACTTTCTGGATTCTTCAGTTCTGACTGGATCAGGCTCAGAGCACTCAGTTTTTTATGGTAAGATTATGTACATTTTTACTTTTTTTTAGGAACTTGTGGTAGGAGCCAAGCATATTTTATTGTTTAAAATAAATGCTTTGATATTAATATTGTGTGGGATTAATATTGTTTTCCCATTCTGTTTTGTCATTGAAAAAATGAGAAAGAGTCATGGTTAAGTCGTAATTTAAAACAAGCTTTTTCTTTATCCTTGTGAAATATTTATTATACTGTAAGTTGTAAATTCACCGTTAAATATCATATTCATCTAGTGTTTGTTGAGAATTTGAAAAGGGGTGAATGTTTTGTATTAAATTCAGATGGAGCGCCGTATCCTGTTTTCCCTCACATGTTAAGTAGTGAGGTAAATTATTCAAAAATATACACTAAATTCATGTTCACGTTATGTATTTTTGTGTATTGACAAGAGAAAAAAATGTTTTGCATTAAATGCATACGTAGCTGTACATCCTTAACAAAAATGCTCAACGTAAATGTTAGTTATATTGCAACACTATAACACTAAGTGATGCTGTATAATCCATAGGTGGACCAACATGGTGAGGATGAGATCTGCAAAATATGGAGATGACTGGAGCATTGTTCCATGTTGTGTTCTTTGAGGATGAGACAAGAGGGACCTGACAGAACTTTTCCATTGTTGCAGGCAATAGTATTGATACAGACTCTTTGGTGAAGGCTGTTTTTTTGTTTTTTGTTTTTTTGTCATTGATGTTAAGAAGTATCTTCTCACCTGGGAGTGAAGTTGTGTACATTTTGTGTCGTTTTTGAAAATAAAAAAATCTAATGGAATGTATCAAGCCAGCAAGAGTGTTGATTTTACCCACTGGTTGGGTCAGATGAACAACCCAGATATCTGGGTTAAACAGTACAACCCAGCACTTGGGTCAAAACAACCCAGCGTTCTATTCTGTCTAATAGTGACCCAGCAGCTGGGTTATGGTTGGGTTATTTTTTAACCCAGCAGTTTTTAAAGTGTAACAACTTGATTTTGTGTCCTTAATTTTTTTGCCTTGTTAAAATCATTCGTTCATCAGTCCAGAGAGGGCATGCGACATCATAGTGGCTTGTGTTGCTCATAAGATCATTTACAAAGTGTAAGTAAATAACTAATAAACTATTTAAATGTACACCTAATTGTTTAGACATACGGATACTGTGTTAACAAATGCTTTATAAACACATATCCCTGATATAAATCATGATTTATTCAGGTAGTTAAAAATCATTTAGTACTTGTAAGTTAACTATTGTTGTTAGCTAATCTAAAGTGAGGACTATTTATGTTTTATAAAGCATTTACAAAGGAGATTTAAAGGCTCAGTTATAGTCTCAGCTGAAAAAAGGAAACAGCACAGATTGATACAGAACATACAAATATTTATTAAAAAGAATGTAACTTCAACTTAATACTTGATATAAAATAGAAAAATTAAACTCTATCCCATATAAAAAAAACTACCAAATTAAAAATATAAAAAAAAATGTTAACATAGTAAAAATGTTTCTTGCAAAGGGACACATGGTCGTAAAAAAGTGCAACAAAAATTCCACATAAAATTCAATGCAAACTATGAGTCTAAAAGAGAGCAAAACTGTAAACTTCCAAAAACTCTAGAATAAAATAAAAATAAAGGTCAGCAATCTGATATAAAAAAATATTATTCTATAAAATGTGAATAAAGCAAAATAAAAAATACTCTGAACCACTCCCTTACTAACTCCGATTATTTTCTGTTATTTCCGGTTACACCTGGAAATTAAACATGTCAATAAAGCATATAAGCAGCTAGATAAATGTTGGGAAAACCTATAGTTTGGTCTGTCCTGAATGTAAGTTCTGAACTTTTGTGGATTTAAATATTCCTTCATTCTACTTCTTCTACTTCTGATTACTACTAGAGTGACCCCTGTCTCCTTTTTTAACTATAGTTTGAGCTGGGTTTGCATTTTGACTAGGAAGCTTTGATTTTGTTCCCCTGGACACCCATTTTAGCAGTGTAGCTATTTGATTAAATGTTCTTCCTCCCCCACTCTGCATTCAGCCTTCTGCATGAGAAGAAATGTAAACATGCTGGTGCTGGAGTTCTCTAATATGAAGTAAAAGTCTCATGGCAGTATAATTGCAATTAAGTCCCAAATAAAGTAAAACCTTGGATAGCAAGCATAATTTTTTCCCGAAACGTTTCCCCACTCTGATGATTCGTTCCACAACCCAAAAATATTCATATAAAAATGATTAATATAAAATATAAAGTAAAAATAAAACTGCAATTTACTTTTGAAATGAATCGTGGCTGGTATGCGGGAGATGAGAAAGAGGAGAAGAGAAGGAGGAAAAGGGGGGTTATTGTGTAGTTTTTCTAATGGAATCACTGATATCTGTTGCCTCAATGGATTCTTTTCTTGTGTGACTTTAACAGTGAACCTCTTCAATGATACTTTTCTTTGCGTCCTTTTGAGGATTTCGCAGAAATGCGACATTGCATTGTCATTAAACAAATTCATCTCCTGCGCTGCTAGAGCTTTTTTAACCTTTTTCTTCACAAGGCTGTTGTTGCTGTAAAGATACTAAAGAACAGTTACTACAATTTTTTAAATGCTTTACACGCACGTATGTTGACTATAGAAGTGACGCACACATACTAAGACCGAGCATGGGAGACAATTACCCATAATCCCACAGTGCGAGAGAGAACCATTGGCTCAGTTGTGATCACGTAACACTCAGCAGACAAAGCACATGCGTACTACTCGCATTGCAAGTCCTAGCTCGTTCCTCAACTTATAATCCATTTTAAAAAATTTGCTCATCTTGCAAAACACTCGCAGACCAACTTACTCACAACCCAAGGTTTTAGTGTATGTAACAAATATATTTAGTTTAGTGTAAATTTATGCATCTTTTGCATGGGCCTCTCATGTTATGGTGGTTCAGTGAGGAGGTAACCATCACGCACCATAAAACTTAATTACACAATGTTTTAATGTTTTTTGATTTAGTTAATACAATTGTTCTGATGGTATTGTAAGTAATCAATAAGAATCTTCTGAACATTGGGTATAAAAATGTCTGATAAAAATAGCATTAATGTATTTTAGATTTTATGGTCAGATTTCATCACAGCAGCTTCTACATGTCTGTAGTTTAGTAAAATGGGAACATGTTCCCCCTCGTCTCACTGCAGCTGACTCTGCTAAATCTGCTCTGTTTAGGGTTTTGGTGATTCCTGGCCACAGACTTGAAGCTCCGCAGTGTGAAATGACTCTTTTTACTCTCCTGTGGCATTTTTGTAAATGAAACTTTCCCACAAACAGAGTGGACCAGGAGCCTTAGATGAGGATTTTAGGGCTGTTGGTGATGTGAAGATCAAATCTCATGTCCGCGCTGCTCTTCATCAACAGGTGGCACTAATCAGTCTGAAACCAGCGATTTACCACAAGTGTGTGCAGTTTAATGAGTCTGATGTGAAACACTCATATAAACACCAGAGAAATGTCAGAAATTTAATACAAGTGTCATGAACCTGGTGGCATTGCAGGCTGTTCTTGTTGCTGTGGGCTTAAGAGGGCAGGCATAGATGCAGAGGGTTTTTTGAACAAAAAGAGTCCTTTATTTAAAAAAAAAAACAAACCATAATAAAGAAACTAAACAAACCAAACTCAAACTCTGAACACAGGAAGAAATCTACAAGTTAGCTCTTTAACTAAACACACAGGCTCTTTTAAGCGCAACACAGAGACTTGAGATTAAACATAACCACAGACCTGACTAAAGACAAGGGAGGCACTAGAGAGCAGGGAGAAACTAGATACAGAGGAAGCCTAGAGACAAGGGAGACTGGAGACATGGGGAGAAACTAGAAACAAGAGGAACTAGAGACACACTGAACAATACTTACACAAGACAAAAGGGGATACTCAAAAATACACGTAGCCAGTATCGTGTTGCGTTTGATAAACATTCCCTGGAAGCACACTCCAACAGGAAAATATCTATCTGCAAAGGACGAACCATTACTGGTGTCAAATTCTGTAAAGGTCAGCGCACGACTCACCTTAGAAAGGGTCCTTGGCAATGTAGTCCCCGGGACCGTCCGTTCCCGAACTCAAAAGACTCACAGCGGCGGCACCGTACTGGGGGTACTAACCTCACAATGGGAGGCAGTCCTTTTATTATTTTAGATTGCAACGAAGTACAATTTAATAAAAGAAGAATAACATATATGGTAAATAAGTGGAACTAAGCAAAGGGTTCAAAGGAAAATAAAAGAACACAAAGTCTTGTGAACTTAAATTAACAATGCATGGCAACACCGCCTAAGAACATTATCGAAGTACAGCAGAACTCTTTTATACCCTGGTCCTGTGACTCATGTTCTATCAGCCTGACTCTGTTAACCATTTAGCAGGTTCTTGCCTTATAAGGTATATACTGATACACTCAGCGGCTCTCTACTTCCTCTAAATATTTTTAACCTAATAAGCAGCAAACTGATCCCCATCTTGGGCCTCACTTAACTGTCACCCCTTACACCTTCCCATATATCTTAGGTGTGAAAACCGTTGCTGCTAACATTAACCTCACAACTGTCGAATAGCTCTTTTTTACACAGCCGTTGGAGTGATGTCTCCCAGGAGGGTATTTGCAGCATTTCCTCTCGTCCGAGCTTTGCGCATCTTCTCAAGACGTCTTCGTTCTTGTCGTGCTGCAGCTCGCCTTTCTTTGATGTCTTGAACATTTTCAGCTGTACTTATTACATCTCCTATAGTGAGCTGGGACATATGACAACTTAAACCATTAGCAAACTCCATAACACCAGACAAAATAATACTGAAAACAAGCATTTAGAGCCAACTTAAAACAGATACCAACTAAAGCAAAACCAAAACAAATGCCCACTAGACATTATTAACGCTCGACACAGTTTCCCAGAACTAACAGCTTTTTATAACCAGAACTAATGAGCTACTCGGTTCAGGTGAGCTCTGTCAAACTGAGTCTACAAACAAAACTACACAAACCAAAAATAATCGTGAACACAGTGCCCTCTAGGGGTGGTCCCTTACAACAAGAGTAAGAAAATGTTCCTGCATGAGGCCCGATGTGTTTGTGTCTGTGTTTTTCTCACTAAGTATTAGTGAAGTTAAGGAGGCAAAAAATTACTTATATTATGATTTAATCAAATGTAAAACTAACATATATTAAAACAACATTAAAAAAAAGAAAAATTTGCTATTTTTGTTACATTTAGTCAGATTTGTGTTTAAAATACGCCCTACACAATAAACTATTTGCAGATTAATTTAGTGCCAGTCAGTTAATTTAATAACTGTTATTACTGTAATTCTAGTCAACTTTCTTTATTACTAATAAAATTATATAAAATTAAAAATATTTGAGTTTTTATTGAAGGTTCTATTTAAAATAAAATGTTCATTATAAGTGAGTCCTCACTGTATATTTGTAAACATGTTTAACAGTCACAGTTACCTGCATATGCAAATGATAATTTAGACCCAAATTAGTTAGTATTTGTCCTCCTCCACTTTACCATCCAGATAAAAACCTGAACCTAGTCCTCAGTCTCTGTGCCACCCCAAAGTGAGTGCTGGGCCCAGCCTGGCCACCCCTATGAAAAAAGTCTGGCTCTGCCACTGCCTGTCATAATGAAGCTGCTGCAAATGGACCCTTACTCAGGCTCAGTCAGCTCTTTGGTAGAGTCGCACCAGGCTTTACATTTAAATAAAGACAAAATGGAATTCAAATAATGTCTGGATATAATTACAGTTAAATCATGCTGAGAATCTCACTCAGTGTTTTTATTCCCTAAATTCAGTAGTTTACCTGAGCAGGTCACTCCAGCATCAAGACCATGGACACAGCCATCCCCTCTACCATCTGACCTACAGCTCTTCAGTGTCGACTCTGATCCACTACACCTCACAAAAACCATCCAGATTGGTCCTGATCCTGGTGTGACTGTACCGAGGTGCATTTACAGCCTCCCCACAGCGCAGCTCTCTACACACCACTACAGCATCAGGCATATCCCAGCCATCATCACACACTGTTCCCCACTGTTCCTCCTGATGAAGCTCCACTCTCCCAGCACAGCGACTTCCACCATCCACCAACCTCACACCGTCTGAGAGAGAGAGAGAGAGAGAGAGAGAGAGAGAGAGGTTATTATCTTACACACACACACACACACACACACACACACACACACACACACACACACACACACACACACATTTTTCTCTCTTTCACACACACACACACACTATATTTTTACACTTTCATTCTTCAGAGTTTACAGTCTGTAAATCCTGCACAATTTATAACCTTTTATATTTTATTGTATATTAAAATTCTATTTTATTTTGATAATCTTTGTACATGTTATATTTTTTATCATTTATAATATTTATAATTTTAGCCTAATTTTTAAATATTTTATAGATTCTTAAACTTTTATTAATTTTACTGAAAAAGATCTATTTGTGATGTAATTGTTGTCACTAGTGCAGTTTATTTCATGGTAGTGGAATCTTTCTATTTAGGTCATGAACAGTCGTATAACCACCTGATGACCACGAGTGACCCTTTTCAATGTGTGTAGCCATGGAAAAGTATTTGAAAATATCTGGCCCCATGTGAAGAAGTAATTGCCCCTTAAACTTAGTAACTGGTTGTGCCATTCTTGCCGGCAAAAACTGCAATGTAGCATCGGTGGTAACTGGTTTTCACTGTGGAGGAATTTTGGCCCGCTCTTCTATGCAGAATTATTTAATTCAGCCCAACTGGAGGGTTTACAAATGGCCTGTTTAATGTCATGCCACAGGATTTAAGACCGGACTGTGACTAGGCCTCTCCAAAAACTTAATTTAGTTTATTTTGAGCCATTCAGAGGTGGACGTGCTGGTGTGTTTCAGATCATTGTCCTTCTGCATAACACAAGTACACTTGAGCTTGAGGTCATAAATTGATGATCAGACATTCTCCTTATGTTTCTTTTTGTATTCTCCCACTGTTCTTTTTATAAAACACTGTGTTAGTTTTACACCAGATATAATGGGACACACACCTTCCACAATGTTTAACTTTTTAACTTTTGTCTCATCAGTCCACAGACTATTTGCCCAAAAGTCTTAATCAGTCCAGATGTTTGTTCTTTGTGTTCTGTTTGGTCAGCAGTGACTTTCTCCTTGAACTCTCCCATGGACGCCATTTTTGCCTCCAGTCTCTTTCTTATTGTTGAATCATGAACACTGACTGTAACTTAGGCGAGTGAGGCCTGCAGGTCTTTAGATGTTCTTCTGGGTTCTTTTATGAGCTCCTGGATGAGGCGTCGTTCTGCTCTTGGAGTAATGTTGGTAGGACGTCACTCCTGGGAAGGTTCACCGCTGTTCCAAGTTTCCTCCATTTGTGACTGATGGTTCACTGGAGTCACAACGCCTTAGAAATGTCTTTGTAACCTGATACACCACAATTACTTTGTTTCTCATCTGTTTTTAAATTTCATTACATCGTGTTGTTTTTTGAGATCTTTTCGAGAGCTTCACTTTGGTTCTATTTAAGTGATTTCCTGATTCAGCAGGTCTCTCAGTAATCAGCTCTGTGTGTCTCAAGTGG
>JAAGKR010009267.1:15181-27297 GCA_011419295.1 Clarias macrocephalus | reverse complement strand
TAATAATACAGCACCTGATGGAACTTTTACTGAGGCCATGAATCAACTAAAGAATCTGAGACGTGAAGTAACTGAAAATGCTGGGAGAGATAATAAAATTTGGGACTGGTTAGACCTAAAACTGGGAGTGTGGGGAGCATGGTTTGCTAAATTTGGTATGTTTTTGAGTTTTGCTGTAGCAATAGGAGGATTGTTATTTTGTTTTGTACTTCCTGTATTAAAATCTTTGGTCCTTAAAGCCACGGTTCAACAAATGGAGGTATTAAAATGGCAAGATGAGAGACCTCCCTCAGTCAATGATAAAGACATTTACAGCTCTGAAGGTGATTCACAAGAATCAGAAGAGGATTCTTGCACCTCGGACGAGGGCGAAGAAGATGATGAATGATGAGCCATGCCTTGGGTGAAAGCACTAGCCTGGCCTCTCCCCAAAAGGTGACCCTCTACGATGCGCAAAGTATCTGGGTTGAAGAGTCTTGTGTTACAAGACGGCTGTCTGGAATTATATCCACATTTCAAATTGTATTATGTTATGCATGTTCCAGTTTAGATTATATGATTTATCCAATCAGTATTAACCTAAAAATCCCTGTATTAATTTCATTTTCCTGTTATGTTATGTTGTTGCGTTATGAACAGTACAAGGTCATGGAGGTCAAGTCTTTTACTCCTCCCTAGTCAAGTGTGGAAGGAGAGGTTTGGCTGACACTCCACTAGAGTGTAAATGCATCGGTTGGTCATTGATAAAAGTCCAGTGATTTAATTTAATCACCAGGTAGTGTAAGTAAGACTAACTCATGGATTTGCACTCTAGATAAAAATACTATTGTGGGACTTATAAGTACCAGAGGGGGGGATGGGGGATTTTTTATCTGATTTTATGTGACATACCCTACTTTTAAGAAATAAAAGATACCTCAGCTTGCAACAATGGGAGGCTTGCGTGAGAAGCCGAGCATATAGGCCCCTTGGAATGTGCCTGCGTAAGCAATCCGATCTATACATTGAGGCACCCTATACTGGGAAACTTAATGAAACCCAGATGTTTTATGTAAAGTAAGCACTGGAAAACTGGCCGCCTTTGTTTAGGACCAGTATTTAAGCAAGAAGCCGTCGGGAGTCGGGGTGCGTTCTGCAGACCTCCCGACTTTGTTGATCAACCAATAAAGTTGTAACCTTCTGAAATCAAAGCCTGAGTCGTCAATTAATTTCCACGACATGTTCGACCATCAAGAACCGGAGGTGGAAGTACTGTCGGCCCAACAGTTGGTTCATCGGTGTCAACGGATCGGGTGGTTCTGCAGACCTCCCGACTTTGTTGATCAAACCGCCGTTGCACTCTACAACATCGCCATCGACACCCACCGGGACGAATGTACCAAGTAGGTGACAAGGTATGGCTATCAACAAAAAACCTACACCTGCAGACTGAATCAAGAAAGTTGTCACCAAGATTCATCGCATTCATACCGCATCAACCTCCGGATTAACCCTGTCACCTACCGGCTCCAGCTGCCTGCGGCGCTCCGGATCCATCCGGTATTCCATACATCCCAACTCAAACCCTAACTGCTAGTCTTCTGGTTCATCTCCAGTTAGTTTGTGACAGGAAATGTATATTCCCATGAAAAAGGTACAGGCATTAGGCACACATTTTTGGCACAACTTGTTGGCCAGAATAGTTGAGTTTGTGGGAGGGAAGAATTTTGAAGAGGAAACTGGGTCAGTTCAGGAAAACGCCCCGACTACGCCGCCTGGAGGAAAGGTTGTAGTGTCCCCATTTACAACTGGTCTGAGAAAAGATGCTGTAATTGTGCCACCCGAGTCAGTTCTCTATGAGCCGAGTTGCTCTGCTCAAGCAGTAGCAGTCGCTGGCCTCCCCTCACAGGAGCCATTATTCAACCGGAGGTTAATCCCTGACCAGCTCAATCCACAGGAAGTGCAGCGTGTAGTGGTAGAGCACATTGTCAAGGGTACAGAATTCACCTCACAATTCCACTCGCCAGTTAAGCTCAGATCGTTTTCAGGAAGGTGCCCTTGTTCTAATTATGAGGTTGATTATGAAACCTGGAGAAGTAGTGTTGAGCTATATATTGCCGACCCTGCTATATCTGGTGCCCAGTTGGTGAGGAGGATTGTAGACAGTTTATTGTCTCCTGCTTCGGGTGTAGTGAAAATGCTAGGGCCTCATTCCACTCCAAGGGACTATTTAGATCTGCTTGACTCTGCATATGCCACAGTTGAGAACAGAGATGAATTGTTTGCAAAATTCCTTAACATAAATCAGAATGCGGGGGAGAAGCCATCAAATTATCTACATAGACTACAGACAGCTTTGAATAGAGTTGTATAGACTGATGCCATTGCAGCTAGCAATGCAGACAAACAGCTCTAAAACAGTTCTGCAGAGGATGCTGGAACAACAGCTTAATAACGGCTCTTTAGCTAGAACAAAAGAGAGAGAACCCACCTACATTTACAGAGTTGCTGTTGCTTTTGCGTACAGAAGAAGATAAGCACGAAGCCAAAGCTAACAGGATGAAACAGCATTTAGGCTTAAATAAAACAAAAGCTCAGTCCCAGTTGCACAATGTTTTCTCCCTTGATGAGTACGATTCACCTGTTCAAACTCATACACCACCTCCTGCTATAAAGCAACTGCAGAAGCAAATTGCTGATCTCCAAGCTCAGATTGCAGCTCTTGCCCAGATAAAAGAAGGAAATCTGAAAGACTCAAAGATGGAAAGGAAAGAGAAGGACCAAAAGCAGAACCGGTTAACGAAAAACAGTTAAAAGCTAGATCAGTCCCCATAGTTAGAAGACCCAAAACTGGTTATTGCTTCCAGTGTGGGGAGGATGGGCACATAGCAACTGGTTGTGACAATCCCACAAACCCCTCATTGGTGGATGGCAAGAGAAAGCAGTTTAAAGAGAAGCAAAACAGGTGGGGAAAATCTGTAACAGATGACAATGCTACATTAAATTAAATACCAATTCTGTTGAGGGATGAATAGGAATTGGTGACAAAACAAGTCCCAACCAGACACATAAAATGAAGACAAAAGCATCCCTGAAAGAACACAGAACAGTACAGGCAAGAACACTACCAAGAGGACTTGTGGTAAGCCAGAGCACTGCTAATATCACTGTTAAAAGAAGGCGAAGAAAGCTCCACACAGACGGTGTTGAGCGTGCAGAGTGCTGTTTTCTTAAGTCGCGGTACTTCTTTGATCTCAGTAAGTTAACGCGGTACAGCTGTTAATCAGACCTGTACTTAGCACTGCTAGTGGATTCAGTCATGCGTGCTGTAACAACGCAGCATCATTGTTGAGCGGTAGTTACCATTATCTATGAACGTCGGTATGTGAATATTATTGTTTAAAGTATGTCAAACAAGATGAGTGTTACTGAGTGCTTGTTAAATCCTACAGTGTAAGCACTGACCGATCTGGGAGTATGTAGCTGGTAAATTTTGAACAATTGATTTAAGGTGTAATATATTAATGGAATGAGTACTTGCATATTAAGTTTGTACTTTGAGATACTGTGCTTTACACTATGTTGTACAACAATAAGAAGACTTTAATTACGAGTCAAGAAAATTTATAAAGAATAGAAACATGTTATGGTCCTGTTGTAAATGTCGGTCAGGTCTTTGAGAGTGAGAACAATGTCGACGTCTGTTGCGAGAATCTCCAGAAGCAGAGATGGTGAGCAACCAGCTGATCTTTATGGAATTCAGCAGCTATGTAGCAGCTGAGTGAGAAATTATTGGGGTAGGAGGGTGCCGATTACCTGGAGGGGCATCTATATACCTACATACACCATTATAGAATAGGAACTGAGGAACACTCCATCAGGAGGGACAGAAACTGATTAGAAGAGTAATCACTGAATCTTTTATTATGTTTAAAGGGCCCATTTTTATTTCATATTTGTACTATAATTATATTGCGTATTCTAAGCCAATTAAGATTCTAACTGTACAATTTACTAATTGTGTGGCGTATTTCTGTTGTACTAAATACTCAGCTCCTTCCGAACCTAGACAGAGAGGTGTGCTCATAGAGAGTGGGTTACACAGTAAAACGGCTCATAGAGAGTGGGTCACACCTTTCTGTCTAGGTTCGGAAGGAGCTGAGTGTTTAGTGCAACAGAAATACGCCACACAATTAGTAAATTGTACAGTTAGAATCTTAATTGGCTTAGAATAATAATGAAAAAATCTCTCTATCAATTCAATTAAATTCAATTTTATTTGTGTAGCGATTTTAACAATTGACATTGTCGCAAAGCAGCTTTACACAATCAAAAGGATTATATGAGTTTGAATGAGAAGTGAACATGTATGAATCAAAATGATAAGACTGTCTCTGATAAGCAAGCCGAGGACGATGGCGACAGTGGGAAGGAAAAACTCCCTGAGAAGGTAATGAGACGAAACCTTGAGAGGAACCAGATTCAGCAGGGAACCCATCCTCATTTGGGTAAAATGGATAGCAGGGATTAATCTGCATCATACTGTGTGAGGTTGGAAGTTCAGCATAACAGGAGATGTGTTTAAGTTAAAATTGAGTCCAGTTCCTTACTGGAGACTCAGGGTAGACTGTAGGAAACTCCAGTCCTGAACTATCGAGCGACTGAAGTCACAAGTCCTCAGAAAACAGCTGTCTGCATCAGCCAAGGGCAAGACTGTCTTCGTGGAAAAGTGGAACACACATCCCAGGCAGACCACCCGGGGCATCCATGCGATGAGATCTCCAACCAGAAGCAGGACACCAGGACGAGTCAGACAGCTCCAGGGGGCAGACAAGGTCTGGATCGTTGGCAGCTCAGGAGCAACAAGTATAGCTCAACAGAGAGACAGGTAGAGTGAAGGAGAGAGGAGGAGAGAGAGCAGAAGAGAAGAAGAGATGGCAGTTAGGTATGGTCACAATCAAACAATGTATAATGTGAATGTATCTTTAGTGCATTGTGCAAGCAGGAACTCCGGCAGGACTAACTATAACAGCATAACTAAAAGGGAGAGTCAGAAGGAAACACAGACATGAGGGCTCCCTGAGATGTAAAGCAACCAATCACCTCACCGGCAACAAACCTGAGTGATCAATGAGAGTGGGGAAGACAGCATCTAAACATACCAGTTCACCATAATACTCTACATCCATGAGTCCCCCAGATCTGTTCCTTTATCTAAGGCAAATTTATTTACAAAAATGCTTGGCTAAATAAATAGGATTTTAGCGTAGACTTAAACACTGAGACTGATTCCCGAACATTAACTGGAAGACTATTCCATAACTTTGGGGCTTTGTAAGAAAAAGTTGTGCCCCTGCTGTAGTTTTCATAATACATGGTACTGACAAGCAGCCTGCATCCTTTGATCGAAGTAGGCGTGGCGGATCGTAAGACACTAGATCGTAAATTCACTCAGATACTGTGGCGCGAGACCATTTAATGCTTTATACATCAATAGTAGTATTTTAAAATCAATGCGAAATTTCACAGGGAGCCAATGCAGTGTAGATAAGATCGGGGTCATGTGCTCGTATCTTCTGTTTCTAGTGAGGACTCTCGCTGCTGCATTCTGGACTAACTAAAGCTTGTTTATACACCTAGTTGAACAACCAGACAGTAAGGCGTTACAATAGTCCAACCTAGTGATAAAAGCATGAACTAGTTTTTCTGCATCGTTTAGTGTCAGTATATTTCTTATCTTGGCAATATTTCTGAGGTGAAAGAATGCTATCCTGGTAATATTATCTACATGAGCTTCAAATGAAAGGCGGGAATCTATAATCACACCGAGGTCTTGCACTGTTGCACTTGATGGAACACCAAGGCCATTTAAAGTTACAGTGTGATCAGAAAGCTTGCTTCTAGCTGCTTGTGGTCCTATGACTAGAACCTCTGTCTCATCAGGATTAAGCAGAAGGAAGTTAATTAACATCCAATCTCTTATGTCCTGCAAACATTGCTTAACTTTAGTAGGCTGGTTTTTCTCATCTGGTTTTGCTGAGACGTATAATCAGCATAACAATGAAAACTTATACCATGCTTACTATTATGTTGCCCAAAGGAAGCATGTAAAGAGAAAAAAGCAGTGGGCCTAAAACTGAACCATTTGCTCTGCTATATTAATTTTGCTTTTCATTAACTTTGCTTGCATCGGCTGTGCATTAACTCTGCTTTGCATGAGCATTGCTTTGCATAATTGTTGCTTCTTTTGTTTTAATTTTATCTTTGCTTATAGTTATTGGGTAACTGTATGCATTAGGCCTCACTGCTGTGTCGCATGACAGCTGCTTTGTTGGTGGGTTGCTTTGCCATATCTTGTAGAGCTGTGAGCTACAGGTGGCGGCAGTACGACGTGTTGGGGTTGGTTTCCCTTTGTTGGTCACCCGCTTGTGCCGATTGTCACAGTGAATTGTGTGGGGGTGTGATTCATGTGTGTTTGGGGTGACTCTTGCCGGGATATTAATCCCCTTCTCTCTTTCCTGATCTGCTTAGCCACTGGTACGCTCAGCTCTATTTTGATTGCATATTTTAATGTGTATCATTCTTAGTGTAGCACATCCTTGATGTTGCAACTATTTGTTATAAATAAATTTTGGAACTGCTATATGGTGTATGATTGTCTGTGAGAGAAGAAACGTTTGTGTATGAAATCCACGCCTCTTGCCTGTTCAGTGAACGAACCTGGGTGCCTTAGTTAATTTAATAACTAGCGTTGTTTATTTCCTTAGGTACTATTCCCAAGGTGGCGTAATTGGCTACAGTTGTTAAAAATCAGGGGATCGGCGGAGTTCGAGCCCTTCACCTCGCCACACTATGTAGATATGAACATAGTTCACCTCCAGATCTTCCTCACTTTTCTAACCTTACTTTTCATTTATGCCATCAATTTCTTCCTATACAGTATTTTTTTTTTGAGGGAATCCTGCTATACACTGATCAGTCTCCAGGTCCTCTCAACTTCTCTAAATGTATTCTGTCTAATCATATACTTAGTGGTATGATACTGCTCACCTTTTTCCAAAAAGGCAAAAGGATGAATGTTATATGAAGCTTTTTGCCATGATATTATGGAAACTCCAGGGCCCGTAATTACTAAGCTTTTTAGAGTAGGAAATCTCTCTTAAGTGGCCAAAATAATTACATAATTTTGGTCCTGCTTTCAGGTGTAGGAGTAAACAGCAACAGGAAATCACTTCTATCGCCACGAAAACTTAGAAGGTTTCCTATCTGGCTATTGCTTGTGAGGAAATGGTGTTCCTACATATATACTGTTATTTTCATTTTATTTTTATATATTTGTATTCAATTATTTGACAGTGTACACAAATATTTTTTGAGCTGCGCTTCATTGCTTCATTACCACTGCGTACCCCCATTTTTCACACACCTTTGGGGTATGTGCGGCAAACTGACACATGGTTTTGATGCTTTCACAGATTGCCTCCACGTTTTATTTGTTAGAAGTGAGAGTAGGGCGGAATTTTTTACGTGAATTATTTCTTTACATTTTACTCCCTCCCCTGCAAGCAAAATGCTTTTATTCTCTCTCCAGTTTCACTTTCTTTTCGAGGTCATTTTGATCAGATTCTAACAGTTTTGCATAGCTGTATTATAGGGGCTTTAAATAGTTGTGATTGGAACAGTCTGATTAGAATAACATTCTGCAGCTGAGTCGCACGTCTATAAGTTTTGTCTGTGTGCATAAAGCTTTCACACAACTGCTGCTGATTTCAGCATTTCACTTTTTACTATTTAACAACTAACAAGCCAAACTACAATATCCACTACAACATGCAGCCTAGTTTGCTGTTCGTAAAGAGTGATGCCTTCTGTGTCACTGTTTCAAAGCTGCATCTTTGCTGTTACTAAAAAAACAGGGTAGTAGACACCTGCAGAGACAGCATACATGTTCATTAATTGACCATTGACATACAGTACGTTATTGGTTAAAAAAAAAAAAAAAGTCCAAAAATATCTTTTATGAGATTTATGTCATCTAATGTTACTACAATGTCTCTCCTCCGCTCGTGTCTCTGCCTGATCCATTTCCTCACTACTCACACCTCCGGAACTCTTCTACATTTTGGTGGAAATAGGAGTGATTTTATATGTTAAGAATGCTAATGAATTGTTCTTATTCCTACTCCTAAAAGTTGGACCAAAATTGCATCACTCTGAGAATTCTTGACCACTTAGGAGCGATTTTATACTCTGAGATGCTTAGTCAATGCACACCCTGGTTTTGGGCACTCTCCATTAAGAAAACAGTGTGGAGGTACACAGTTTGTCCTCTGAATTAACAATCATTTTTGCACATCTTTACAGGTGCTGATCTCCTTGTATCACAGTCCATCCATGTGGTTGCAGTCACACACAATGTGGTTGTGTGTTAGAAGTTCCAAACTACGGATCATACTTTGAGCTTGCTAAAGATTTTACAAGTGTACTTGATGCCAACATATGGGTAATGGACATTATTTAGAGGTAAGGTTCAAGTGCACAGTACATTTACATTCATCCATTATTTATGCATTTATGAATCTATTTTTCTTTGGCCAATTTGTACCCAAGTGTGTTTATGTTCATATGCATTTGCTTTTCTCTTTCCTAGGTATTAGGACTCCAAACATAATGTTCACAGATCCCAATTTTTAAGTTAATAAATACTATTTCACTAGTTTAAACATTGGTATGTTAATGGTGTTTTACAGTATTTGATATCTTATCTAAGTGAAATAAGGTTTACAAATTGCCCAAATTGCAGACTAAACTGGATTAGGATTATTTTATATTCTCAAATAATCTCACAATTTGACTAAGATCTGTTCGTTAGCTCTTTTTATATTCATAAATAGAAAAAAATATGGTTTTCTACTGATGTTATCTTTCAGCTCAAACCATAATATACATTACAGTGATAGCGCTTTACTTGAACAAGGACAGTTCAAGTGTTACATATATACAGTACTGTAATATAATACTGTAAGTATATAATAAGGTAATTTCACAACATACCTACAGTACAGTAAGTATTCCAGAACAAGTAGGAACTTTGTTTTAATTTATGTATTTATTTTTTGTCTCTTTATTTTTAATTAAAGTTCTTGGGATAAATACAATGCACTTGTTTTTATGTTTGTTATTCTGAAGTGTTTTACTGAGTTTAGTATTTTCGTACTGAATTCTAAGTAGAAGTTAGTAATTATTTGAGCAATTCCAACACTTCAATGTAGTTGTTGTTCATGTATCTATGGTGTTCAAAACAAACTTTTACAGAGAACATTTGTTATGGGTTATGTTTTATATTAAATTTAGTAAATAAAGTGTTTTGTACTGCAAATTACTGTTTGTCTTTTAATAATTTTTTGTTAGTTTTGAACATTACTAAAATGCTGTTAAACCTTAAAGGTAAATATGATCATTTGAACACCTCAATATAAAAACAATGACCTGCTTTCACACTTAATTCTAATAATTTTAATGTTGCTTATCAAAGCATAGCACTTGTGAAACATTGTAAAACAAAAGAACTTTTAGAAACCAAAACTACATTTTTTTGTTGCCAGGTTGTATTGCACTGTATTATAGACAAAAAGGGGAATTAATCTGTATAGATCAATTCTAATGTTTATTCCTGTATAAATGCATAAAAAATATTGATGTCAGCAACTTGACTTGAAGTTTGTAATGGAAATATCACATTTTAATTATGTATTAATTTGTAATTGTGCCATGTAGACACGTAGAGGCTTTAAACTTGTTTGCTGAAGCTTAGAAACATAAGGCCGAGAATAGAACAGAAACATCCTAATTGTAGTTGTCCCTGAATAAATGATAAGGTATGGACATCTGGTCTGGGTCAGATAAAGAGTTGTGAGTTTGAATGTAGGAACTTCATGTACTGTAATGTTGATTTATGTTAGCAGATATGTTTGTGTATAAAATAGGTCAGCTGAGAGAAAGAGATCACCTTTCTTTGGTTTGAATTGTTTGCTGTATGAGACTGGTGCTTCTGCAGAAGTTTAAAATAAAACCTTTGTGACTTTGCTCTTATCCAGTGTATGAATTGCTTGTCTTTATAATATTTACAGAATTTCCACCACAAGTTGTAAAAGGTTTCCATCTTTTATCTGAATGGCTTCCTCAGTTCTGAGTAGTGTGGAGTCCCAGATGTGGATTCAGTCTGTCAACGTCACATTAGTTAAGGTAAATATCTGTGTGAAACTGCCTCAGAGGGATGTCGGTACTGATTTTTAAGAGGGTGATTGGTGGACTATATGGCCAAAATATTTCTATCTTCATATCTCTGAAAGATCAATGACATTTAATTTTAATTTTACATTCACCCAGTAAAGGGAAAAGATCATTTTCCTTGAGACAGTACATTGACAGTACATGCATGAACACAGCCACATTCACACAATTTTTATCTTTCAATGTCTAGACAATTTATTAGTTCTTGTCGTAGGAAAAGGTAGATGTCCAATGCCATGTACGTGTCCCCAGGAACATGAAGATTATTTTTAGCCATGATGGAGGTGCACAGTGTAAAGACGTCGTTATCACAAACAATCTCAGATCGGTGGACACAGTCATTTTCATAAGGGTTGACTCTGCAATCTGGCACATGTAGTCCTGTGTGTTGTATAGTTCCGTTAATAAATACTTGACTTTAGGGCGTCCATGGGGAACTCTCTGGTTTCGTGACGGACGAATAAGGTGACTATTCTATGACTCTTTGACAGTATCCAATTCAGTCTGAAGACAATATATATAAAATATATAAGCCATACGTTTTTTTCATTAATAATTTTTTTAAATTCATTAATTTTTATTCAGTGGTTTTATAATGGAGATTATTTTGTGTTAGAATTACTTATTATTATTTATTATAACAAGAAAGCAGAAGATGATAAGATCCTTATCTAGGAGTTCTCCATTGAAAACACCTTCATTTTTGATGCTATGCAGTTGCTCCAGCCAAAACTCCACACACTCTTTGCGTAGAATTCACCACCAGCTTTCAATTCTTTGGTTACTTGTGCTTCGCCAATACATGAAGCTCCTTTCTACTCATGAAGCTCATGTCTACCAAGTCTACTCTTTGTAAGTCAACATCATTTTGATGCAAGGATCGCTGAATGTCTCGGATAGAGCTGTTCTCGGTTCCCATGTCTGCTCTTAAAGTGTGAGGACAACCACCGGTTTCTCTTACTGTCTCAAGAAAATATCCACCAATAACCTTGGGGTCACTGTTTGTGTTGTATGCATTGAGCCACAAAATCATCCTTGAGAATCCATCTATGGCCCCGTTTATACATATGCCAAAAAGCTTTAACTTGTCATATAAATCAACATGGCATAAAAAATTTGGACCCTTGGTGAAATAAGCTCTTCTGTTGTGTCTCCTCTGGCTTCTCAAGTCTCTGCATACTGGATTCAGACTTAAAAGAATTAAATAAACATCTTCTTTTCTAACATGTAATTCCTTGTACATGTAATATAAAACTGAATAACATTTTCAAGGTTGTCAAAGTGTTTACGACAACACTCTCCATTCTTCTTAAGAAATCGCTTTAGTGTTTTCAGACTCTCAGCAATTCCAGGTCTTACACTTAGAATGTGAAGGAGGCCTGTATATTTAAGACCTAAAAGAAAATAAAGTTCAATTAGCTGTGATCTATCCATGCCAGGAAATTCGGAGGTTGTGAGGAATATCCAGGCAAGGCAGTAACTGTTCAGAGGTCAGTGAAGTACCAGAAGGAAATAATTATTTATGGTGCAAAACAAATAATTGTAATTGGAATACTTTGCTTCAAGGTCAGCCACCTGTTAACATGATATAAAGAAAGAAAGAGTGATTTTGTCAACTCCTTAACTATAGATTTAATTCAAGGAATATTATGTCTATTAAGTCTACTCTGACCAAAGCATCATAACTGTCCATTCATTCAAGTATTTGGAAGAGTGTTAACCTCCTAAGTCCTACATGTTAAATATTAACCATACACCGAAAACATCCAGTGCATTTTCATACAGATGACAAGAGCTGAATATTCGTGCTGAATATTAACCATACACCCAAAACATGTAGTGCA
>JAAGKR010009267.1:0-10161 GCA_011419295.1 Clarias macrocephalus | reverse complement strand
GTCTAAGGCTTTGGATGATTTCTGTTTTTAGTTCCCCTTTAGAAAAGAGTGAAAGAAAAAATTCTAAGAAAACAAGTACTGTATAATCACACAGATCAGCTAATCTTGATGAAATGCGAACTCTCTCTCTCTCTCTCTCTCTCTCTCTCTCTCTCTCTCTCTCTCTCTCTCTCTCTCACTCACTCACACACACACACACACATGCACACACACACACACACACACATGCACACACATGCACACATCCATCATATATACAGTAGTTAGCATTAAGTAATGTTACTCAGAGATAGGACAGGGAAGAAGAAAACAAAAGTTGAAAAAAATATCTTTTAGACTGACTGACACTGAGAGTAAATATTTAATACATATTATTATTAGCATTAGTACACACACACACACACACACACACACACACACACACACACACACACACACACACACACACACAGGGTTACAGTTACTTCATTATCTGCTTCACCTTCACAATCACGTTGTACATATAAAAAATATTATTATCAAGAAGGTGGACACTTGAGAGATTAAATGTTCAATGTAAAATGTCTAATATGTAATTATCTGGTACCTCAGTCTTGCTGTGTCTGATTTTCTTTACTGTACATTCCTGCCCTTACACATTGTCTTTATTGTTAAAAGAGATTGGGTATTAGGGCTCTTCATGTGCAAGTTTATCTCCTTTATCTTGTTCCTTAACTGGTTCAGCAGCATCTTCCTCCTCGTCATCATCAGTGTAGATCGCTGTGCTGTGGTGATGTTTCCTGTATGGACACAAAACAATCGCACCATATGCAGAGCCATGATGATCATTCTACTAGCCTGGATCATCTCAGCATTGCTCAGTGCGCCAGCAGCCATTTTCAGAGATATAAAAATAAACGACAAATTTCAAAAGATTTGTTACTACAACTACAAAAATTATCAACACACTGCTGTAGTTGTATGCAGATTCATTTTTCTTTATCTGATCCCATTACTCATCATCATCGTCTGCTCTGTTCTTATCACCCAAAAGCTGAAATCTAATCAGATGTTGAGGTCCAATAAACCATTCAAGATCATGACAGCACTGATAGTTGCTTTCTTCATTAGCTGGATGCCTTACCACATTTTTAACCTCATGGAATTGAACCCAAATTATACCAGTGTTCTCCCTACTGGGAAAAAATTTGCATTCATTGTTGCCAGTACCAACAGCTTTATAAACCCATTACTTTATGCATTTATGGGAAAGGATTTTAAGGGGAAATTTTATGAATTTCTGTCAAAGATTGAGAGCACATTCGAGGAGGAAGTCCAGAGTACACGGAAGTCCAGGATGTCTATTACTAACTCTAGAGGAAGTCCAGAGTACACGGAAGTCCAGGATGTCTATTACTAACTCACGAGACAGTTTAAAAGGATCAACAGTATGTCATTCATTTTTTAAATGTATTTTAAAATACATACTGTAAATACAGAAGAATATCTTCAAGCTTCCTGCAAAAAAACTTGTTCTTACAGTATATGTTAATGTAATGACATTCATTTCTTTTCAGCTAACATTCTTTTAGAAAGAAGCTAATACTGTGTTATATGTTATTGTTAGCTACATAAGGTGTTATTATGTGCTGCAATACAGTTGTAAAAGCTAAGCATTGTTTGGATTCACAGGGAAACACATTGGTTATACTATTTATTTCTTCATCGTTTTTCATCATCAAAAGTCTCAGAACACCCCCAACATGTCAACGTCATGTTTTTTTTTAAATGACTAGTGGCGGCACGGTGGTGTAGTGGTTAGCACTGTCGCCTTGCACTGCCAGGGTCCGGGTTCGAGCCCCGGCCAGGCTTGATTCCCGTCTCTGTGTGCATGGAGTTTGCATGTTCTCCCCGTGCTTGGTGGGTTTCCTCCGGGTACTCCGGTTTCCTCCCATAGTCCATAGGCTAATTGGCGTTCCCAAATTGCCCGTAGTGTGTGAATGAGTGAGCGTATGTGTGTGTGCCCTGCGATGGATTGGCACCCTGTCCAGGATGTACCCTGCCATGTGCCCGAAGTCTCCTGGGATAGGCTCCAGGCCCCCCGTGACCCTGAATACAGGCTTAAGCGGTATAGATGATGAGTGAGTGAGTGAGTAAATGACTATCAAACATAATTAATGTTTGTAAGATATCGCAATTTACTTTGACTTAACTTATCAGTAATGGACTAATCATATTTATGAATGCACAAGAGCAAAGATTTTATAATAATTAATGTACATAATTTTTTAATAGGGTACAACATACAGCCATGTATCCTGAGAAGTTGTGCATGAAAACAATAGATTGTGTCATAGAAATCTTGCAAACAAGTCCCAAGTCATTCAAATCACTGCTCAGGAAAAGCGCACAAAGCTTTTTTTAAACACGTAAAGCATTTTACAAACATTTTAGAACCACACCACTTCTTTTCCATTCCATTTATTAATAAATGTCAATAAAATTTCACATACATTCTCAAAAAGGATACAAAACTTTCCAGAGTTCACAGTGATAAAAACAACTAATTGCAACTAAACAGTGAAGGGGTTTCTCCTAAGCAGGGTTTGTCCTAAAGCTTCCAGTAATGTAGTGCAGCCACTGCAGCATGTTCGGTCTTCCTGCTTTTATAGGGTGATAGTACTTTTCATTGAATGACTTGACTTACATTTTTGTTAATTTGTGCATTATTCTGCAATTTCTTTAATTCAAAATCTTGTCATTAAAGTCATTAATATATAATTATTTTTGTGTGAAATACAAATGAGTTTCACAAAATGTTCATTTAATAGTGGTGTGCTATTAAAAGAAATATGATTTACTTTTTGTTTTGTAAGATTTAAATATGAATTTGCAGTGTTCGTACCCAGTGTTAGCGGTTACATAGCATCTCTATCTGTACAGCAGAATTTTGTATTAGTCTGTATTCATTATTACAGAATTGTATTAGTCTGCCTAACTAATAAAATTTTGCAAGGTTGAGTATCTTACACCTTGCTTTAGTTGTACTACTTTTGTCATCAGCCAATGATACACGCTGTTTAAAGTAGATTATTGCATCCATCACATGACCGTTTCATAACATCACTTTTACTCAGCATTTTATTCCAGGGGCTAACACTCTAAGTTTGGATATGTTACATGTCTTCGGACTGCTGTGCTGCTTTTGGAACATATGAGACAAACTGGCGCTAAACTTCCAGCAGGAAGAATAAACATACAATGACCTGTGCATTCATATTTGCTCATAACATCCCTTCTACTCAACATTTTGATTTCATTTATGAAGCAGATTTAACTTCAGGTAGATACTGAGACTTTCAAAGTTCCATAAAATTTTGTCGATCCAGTTGCTGTAGCAAAATCGTCTGGACAGACATACTGTACAGTTATAAGGACATATGAATAAAAATACAGAAATAAAGCCAGGCATACAAAAATACGGAGAAATGGTAATTACATCTTTGAAATGCTTGAAATGAAGCCAGAAAAATCTGCTTCTCAGAGACCAAGTGAACAGGATAATTTCCCAGGTAACTGTAAATCACTTTGGTGACCTTACCAATCTTTGCTTTTATAATGACTTACAAGGTTTTTTTAAACAAATACTTAAGTGCATTAACCATGTATTTGTATCTTTCCTGATACAAATCTAAGCATTTCACTGCATATCGTACTGTGTATGATTGTGTATGTGACAAATAAAATTTGAATTTGAGGTGGGGATGGGGGCTATGAATGTTGGTGTTTAAATACAGTATGATGGATTTGTGAGGATGTACAGTATGTGGTTGGAGTAGTGACGTGTGTCTGGGGAGTAATTATCAAAATTGGATATGTTGGGGTTTTGCTGTTGATGGACTGTGGCATGGCTCATTGCAACCATTCCAGTCTCTGTGGTCAGCAGGTCACTTAACTGGTCAGCAAGGCAGAGGAGATAAGCTATGCCTTCTTCCACAGTACCCAGCATCTCACTTCTTATGGAGTTAACAATAAGATCATACAGGTCTGGTTCAATCAGATCATTAAGACTGCAAGCTACATTGCTGTCATCAATTGAGCTAGTGACAGTGAATAAGTGAACTCAAAACACTTAAATGAAAGGTCTCTTCTAGTCTCCCTCATGGTCCACAACCCTTGGGTGCCACCTACTGATGAATAATTTCTTTTGCCTTGAAAAAGTTTACACTGAGCACCAGTGGCGGCTGGTGCAAAAAAAAATTTGGGGGGCGCAAACAAAATTAAAATGAAACTTTTAATACTCGCCTGTAAATTTATCAGGTTATTGAGCCTCATTACTACTAGTATAAAATAAAGGCATGACTCACATCGCATCCAGTCATCCAGCTCCGCTTGCCATAAGAAGTGCTGGAAAAGACTCATTGAGAGTGGTCCAATCACAAGGATGATTTGTAAAGATTTAATTAGAGCTCAGCCTCAAGTCACATGCTTTTCAAAAATGTATGTGCCTTCATAGACACTCGTTTGTCCGACGCCTCGAGTACTCAAACACAAATGAACGTAATACAGTTTTGATTTTTTTTTATTGCAAATAAATTATATTAAGAAATACAGCGGAATATTGTGACTTATTCACTATAATTCATTATTAAAATAAATAATTATTACGTTAAATATGTTAAAGTAGCATTCTTCTCTGCCTAACTTTAAGGGGGGCGGCGCCCCTGTGCCCTGTATTGACCGGCCACCACTGCTGAGCACAATTTTAGGATTAGTTTAGTGAGACGTGAGGTTTTAGACAACAAGAATTCATTAGTATGGTGTAGGGCCTGCTTTTGCGGCCAATACAGCATCAGTCCGTCTTTGGAATGACAGTTCTGCACAGCGGCCAGAGGGATTTTGAGCCATTCTTCTTGCAGAATAGTGGCCAGGTTACTACGTGATGCTGGTGCAGGAAAACATTTCCTGATTTGCTCCTCCAAAAACACCCCAAAGTGGCTCAATAATATTTGGATCTAGTGACTCTGCATGCTCATCAAACCACTCTGTCACCAGGCTTGCTGTGTTTATTAGTGCATTATCATCCTAATACACAGCACAGCCTTCAGGATACAATGTTTGAACCATTGGGTGCACATGGTCCTCCAGAATGGTTCGATAGTCCTTGGCAATGATGAGCCTATCTAGCACATGTATTGGGCCTAGGGAATGCCATGATATTGCAGCCCAAACCATCACTGATCCATGTCCATGCTTCACTCTGGGCATGCAGTAGTCTGGGTGGTACGCTTCTTTGGGGCTTCTCCACACTGTAACTCTCCCGGATGTGGGAAAGACAGTGTAGGTGGACTCATCAGAGAACAATACATGTTTCACATTGTCCACAGCCCAAGATGTTTGCTGGATTTTCACCTAGAGTGGAAGCGCCACAGGAGGCATGAAAGGAAGCAGAAGAGGGGGAAGCGCGGAGCTATTCGGGCTAGGCTAGTGGCTAACCCACACAAGCCGACTATTCCTACCATCGTACTGGCTAACGTACACTCTTTGGACAATAAACTGGATCACATTCAACTTCTATGTTCAACCTAAAGGACTGTAAGAGACCATTGTGTTTTTGTATTTACCAAAACCTGGCTCAACAACAGCATTCCAGGTAGTGCCATTCAGCTTGACCAGCTAACACGCTACCGAGCGGACAGTGCTCTCGTTGAGAGCGGTAAGACCTGTGGCGGTGGACTTTGTGTTATATGCGTGGTGGCGAGAGCGAACTTTGTGAACGCAGGGTAACTGTTGCATGGCTGAAATTCTTGTACTACGGCGAAGCTGCTGCACGTAAGTGGTTGAATGTGTACTTTGACAGGTGCAATCTCAGCCGCTTGCGGATACGGATGCTAAATTATTATATCGCCATATCATCTTTCAGGGAGATTGCCCTTAATATCGCATGGGGGAGGGATGTGTAATATTTAAATTTGTTCATATTTAACCATTTCTGAACATAGAACTAAATTCAAAATCTGACAACACTTTTATGAACGTGCAAAGCCTCCTCATTGACCCGCGCTTTTAGGTGGAACATATACATTCATGCCAGCAGCATAGAAGCATGATTCACTAAAAACACCTATGTTGCAAAAGCTCCGCTTCTCAAGCCTCCGCTTCACGTGGCCGTGAAGCAAACTCGGATATATTCGGCGCGATTTGTGTATCTTTGGACTCGGCCAATAATCAAATGCTACATGTGAGGCTCGCAAGCTATGATGATGTCATTTTCACCGTACACACCTCGGCGCTTATGCGGATGAGGTAAACAGATGCACTTGACAACACGAGAATATTATTAATGATATTTCTAAATAAAGAAATCAAAAAATTTAATACATTAATAAATTGAGCCAAATATCGTCTCGATATTGGCATGCGTGCGCGGCTCAGATTGCATTTGTTAAAGTGCGCATGCGCGGCTGAGATTGCACCGTGCACCATCTGCAGCCAGACACTTCTCTACAGAACACCTTTGATGTTGCGCATGCGTGACTGATCACTCCTGAATAGACTCATTTTCCATTATTCAGTTTCGATCAAACGCAACACATCACGATTCACAAGAGTTGAGTTACAAACGAGGCGTTCATATGGGTCATATGCAAGTGTTCAGCTACTGTAATCAGCCTCTGAGCACATGGTTAGCATTAATGTACAGCGATAACTGCTAACTACAAAAAGCGAAATAAATAATGTTTATATTCCTTATAAGATCTTTAAAAACAGTTAAAAGAAAACGAAGTGTCACAAAACATAAAACTAAGTGTTTCAGTTAACTTGGATGTGTAGATACAGTTGGTGAAATTATTTTGTAAAATGTTTAAAACCTTTAGTAAGTTCTAATCATATAAGATGTAAAAAGCAACATAAATGCATATTAATATACAGTAGATTGTGTACAATTCATTTTACATGAGTGTGAACAAAATCATTTAAAAATCTGTTCCTGAAGATTTTAAATCCATTGTTTTTCAAGAACACCAAAGCCAGATTCATGAAGAAACTAATTCCGCTGAAAATGAAAACTACAGTGATTTTGTACCTTTGGAGGATGAAGACTTGAGTGAAACAATTGTCAAGAGACTGGGGTTTGCTTCTCTTCAAACTGGAGTACATTTATAATGTGTCTAATACAGGCATAGATGAAGTAGTAGAGGAACTGAATTTCCTTACATCATCTGCCTCTGGCCCAGTTATTAAAAACATTATACTGAGCACTCTGAAAAAGCATGTCTACATTTTTGAAGATTCTGTGATTTCAGAACTGGTGAAAAATCTTTGCCAGCTTAACCCTTTCTGTGCTGCTTTAGGATTGGATGGGCCTTTAAGCACACACTATAGGAGAGATCAATATGTAAAGGAGCATCTTTCACTTACTGAGCCAATTGAGTACATACTTGATAGCAGCAAAAATGCTACCTTCCAGTATGTTCTAATTCTACCATTATTGTCTCAAATTTTGAGCAATGGACAGGATGCAATATTGCAGAACAGAAGGCCATGTAATGTCTCTTCTGAATACAAATCATGGCATGATGGATCTCTATAAAGAGAAAACAGCTTTTTCTCTGGAGATGAACTTAAACTCCCATTGATTCTTTACTTAGATGACTTTTAATTATGCAAACCTCTGGGGACATCATGCAAGAAGCATAAAGTCACTGGTGTTTACTGGGTGCTTGCAGACATCCCTGCTGCTCTGTGATCTACTCTATGTTCCATTTATCTGGCCATTCTTTGTAAGGCAGATAATGTCAACCAATATGGATACCCAAAAGTGTTGGAGCCATTGCTTAAAGATTTGAAATGCATGGAGGATGATGGTATATTTGGACCAAGTCTGGGCAAAGTGGTGAAGAGCACTGTATTTGCTGTTGCAGCTGATAATCTTGG
The DNA here is from genome assembly GCA_011419295.1 of Clarias macrocephalus. Lineage (NCBI taxonomy): Eukaryota > Metazoa > Chordata > Actinopteri > Siluriformes > Clariidae > Clarias > Clarias macrocephalus. The sequence continues at coordinate 2,244 of JAAGKR010009267.1, read as the reverse complement.
TGCTCACTCCATTGGTGGCCTGGTTGAAAGCTTTTCTTCCTCACGTGTTTGTCGCTTTTGCACTGCAGAGCGTTTTCAGATCCAGAAGCATGAAGTAAGAGCAGGAATGTGTCCTAGATGAACTAAGTCCATCCATAACCTTCGATGTCGAAGGTCATGAGTTATGCCGTTCTGCTCCATGGCCAGTGCCGTTTCAAGTTTTTTCGTGACATTGAACTTATCCTTGCAGAGGCTAACAAGTCATATCATGCTTCTGGAACACATTTCAATGATGCAAGTGTTAAATTCGCAATAATTCAGTAATTTCACCTTGCCAAAGCTATATTTTCTTACGTGGCCTACCCTTCAAGTATGCAAATATCATCAGTGGCTGAAGCCCTTCTTGAAAGGTTTCCATGCCTAAAGGAGCCTGGGACCTTTTCTGGCACATATGGCTTGCAACAACAGCTAAAGTACAAGATGCACAATTTCCTTGCCAAGCTGAAATCTCAAAATTATACATATCCAGAATTAGAAGTAAACACACTGAAGAGGAAGCTACCATTCAATGCAGCACCAGCTAAAAATGTGAAAAGACCAAAGAAAGCCGAAGTTAACGACCTCCCTCCGCATCCTGTTGGAGAAAATCAGGACACTTTGGAAAAGGAGAGGCTTGAGTTGGTTGATGAAACAAAGAAAAAGAGCAACTCAAAAGTAATTGAAGAAAAAAATTCGAAAACCTTTTCTGTAAGAAGACTGGAGGTTGTGACCACCACCCCTGCTGTCACTGTCTTAAGAGAGAGGTGGCCAGGATTGTTCAGTAAGGCTCAGGTAATGATGTTTGTTTGGTTTTGTTAGGTCCACCAGAAACTGTTCATCTCCATTTGTTTAATTAAACTTGGTTTTAGACCTTTAATTATTATTATTAATTCTATAATAATTATAATTCTATAATAAAATTTGTTGTATTTTTGTGTGTCCCTTTACTGAATTACTAGATCAAAGAGGAGTTCCAACATATAACAACTATCTCCTTGGAAGAGACATTTCTGCTTAATCTTGATGGGTTCACACCACGTCTTCTGCAGCTGATGCAAGCCAAAGGAGGAGCATTTGGAACCAAGATGCATCCTCTCCCGAACACTGTAAATGAGATATCTTTTCTAAAAACTTAACACACTCAGCTTAAAATGACAACAACACAACATTCTATGAATAAAGACAAAGACCTTTGTTTATATTGTGGGATTACATGTTGTTTCTTTTGCTTTTGTACTTTTCTTACAAGAAAACTCACTGATACATACACCTTACAGAACATTGCTGACCCAATGTCTGATATCCTATCAGAGATCCTGTGCTTAGATGTTAAAAAAAAAAAAAAGTTTCACTATCACCCCTGACCTGCATGATAATCATATAAGCATAACCTTCTTCTGTGGTAGTTGTGGGAATTTCAATTTCAACGGTCACACAGGGACATCAGTAGGAATTATTTTTTTTTTATTGTTACAGGTGACAATTTCTTTTGTGTACACTTTAATTTGTTTATTGTTTTATTTAGACTATTTTTACCTTGAGTAGTAAGACTGATTTCTAAATAAGTCTGCCAACAGTGGCCATAGGTTCCTGTGATATTGAAAGATAAATTACTGCAGACATCTTCAACTCCAGTCCTCCAGGTTAGCTCTAAGGGTGCTTTTAATCTTGGTTCGATTGCCTGGTTCAAACAGCAAATGTTTTCAAGCCGTGTCCATCATTAGTGTCCACTAAATAACTTTTATCTTCTGAAATTGTGCATTTGATTTTTCCTTAATTCGCTTGTTTTATCTATTTGTATCTTTTTCTTTCTGCTCTCTCCTCTCTCTCTCTCTCCCTCTCTCCTTTCCCTCTCTCTGTCTCTCTGTCGAGTTATACATGTTCGCTCCTGAGTTGCCAGTGATCCAGACCCCTTTTCCCTCTGGACCCGTCTAACTGGTCCTGGAGTCCTGCTTCTGGTTGGAGATCTCGTCGCATGGACGCCCCGTGTGGTCTGACTGGATTTGTATGGTGGCTGGGGATGGTTTCCATTAAGACTGTCCTATCATCGATTGATGCTCTGGGGACCTGTGACTTCAGTTGTTCGATAGCTCAGGACTGGAATCTCCTACAGTCTACCTGAGCCTCTAGGAACAAACTGGACTCCTTTTAATTTTAATTTGAACACATCTCCTGTTACACTGAACTTCCAGTACACATTATTATGCTGATCAATCCCTGCTATCC